>OU896714.1:3172454-3294627 GCA_918026855.4 Phaedon cochleariae | reverse complement strand
AGTGAGGTTAATGAATTCCAAAATGACGATGTCCAACAAAAGCGAGAACAAAAGAATAAATTTTTGTCACATGATGTTCTAGATGTTTCAATTTTGACGGCGTAAGAGTGTGATACTTATATGCAAGTCGAGGAATTAGTCCGCTGACCAAAGTATATCCAAGGTATATCAAGATGTGTTTTTGGAATAAAACTCGGTTTAGTTCAAATATTTCTAATTATACATATACCTACTAAAATATACGCATGAATATAAACATAAACAAAACATAACAAACATAAACAAAAAAACATTAACGAAACCCTAAAAATCTAAGATGGAAAAGAAGAAAAAAGAGAAAATAAGGAGGAAATTAGAGGAAATTCGGGGAATTTCGAGGAAATAGAGGAATTTCGGGGCATTTCGAGGAAATGAAGGAATTTCCGAGGGAATTTCGAGGAAATGAAGGAATTTCGAGGAAATGAAGGAATTTCGAGGAAATGAAGGAATTTCGAGGAAATGAAGGAATTTCGAGGAAATGAAGGAATTTCGAGGAAATGAAGGAATTTCGGGGAAATGAAGGAAATGGGGGAATTTTTGGGCAATTAGGGGGAAATGAGGGAAATAAGAGGCATTTCAAGGAATTTCGATGATTTTGTAGCAGGACTTTGTCAATCCATAGGACAACTCATTTTGATAAAAAAAGTTCTGATGAACATAATACAGGGCTTTCATTTCAAAACTTACCACCCTGCATATCTTTTGATCTGCGAAGATTACAGTTTTCGGAAAAAACAGGTCGATTTAGATATCGAGGGGGAAGTAGAATAACATTGTATCAATTGAATGCTATGTTCATCCCCTTCACCCCCAGACACCCCTACTTTGAAATCTCAAAAGGGGATGAACATAGAATTCAATTGATACTGGCATTTTACTTCCCCCTCGATATCTAAATCGACCTGTTTTTTCCGAAAACTGTAATCTTCGCAGATCAAAAGATATGCAGGGTGGTAAGTTTTGAAATGAAAGCCCTGTATTATGTTCATCAGAACTTTTTTTATTAAAATGAGTCGTCCTATGGATTGACAAAGTCCTGCTACAAAATCATCGAAATTCCTTGAAATGCCTCTTATTTCCCTCATTTCCCCCTAATTGCCCAAAAATTCCCCCATTTCCTTCATTTCCCCGAAATTCCTTCATTTCCTCGAAATTCCTTCATTTCCTCGAAATTCCTTCATTTCCTCGAAGTTCCCTCGGAAATTCCTTCATTTCCTCGAAATGCCCCGAAATTCCTCTATTTCCTCGAAATTCCCCGAATTTCCTCTATTTCCTCCTTATTTCCCACAAGGTGTACGAGAAATTCCCCTGTGGTTAACCCCTCGTGCCTGAAGAGTGAAAAGTTTTATAATATAACGATTATTTACGATTCCATATCTGTATGTTCCTATGATGAACCACTCAGGATAGATTTCAGAAAAATGCTCATAAATTACATCATTCAATTTTTGGTGAGAATAATGATATACCCGAGGATATACCTATGAGAATTATTATGAGGCGTATTCCTTGGGGGGGGGGGGGGGGGGGCATCACAGGCACATTTTCCCTATAAAGGTAATACAATCACCTCGACAATCACCCTGTACATATGAAATAGTTATCGAATTGTCGAAATAATTCAGCAGTCTGAAACTAAGATTCAAGATCGTTTTCTCGAGATCTCATTAAGTGTTTTTAGAGATCGCTATGGGAGATAAACTTTTTCAATGTTACGTTACGAGCACATTTCTGATATGATAATAAGATAAAATGTCCGAATAGTATAACGGCAGATTTATTCTGGAAAAAATACAACATTGTAGCGTAGGTCATAGACCTAGTCGGACGCCTATGATAATGTCTAGGCTACGGTAATATGACCGGCCAGTGTTGCCAACTCTAAGGCTCATGCGTAAGTCTGCGAATTTCCATTGATCGAAAAAATTGTGGATTCATTCACAACTTATAGTTCCTGATTCATGTACCATTTCATGCCATCAAAGTTGATTTGAACACAGAGCTGAATAACCCTAAAAGTGCATCCCAAAAACTTGGTTTTCTGTTTCGAGCCAGGAGCTATTTCACTTTCAGTTAGCTGCTCATGATCTATAAGGCACAGATCCGACCTGTCCTGGAATACTGTTCCCATATTTGGAGTGCAGCACCCATACATACCCTTATACTGTTGGATTCTGTTCAAAATAGGGCAATTCGTCTCGTGGGTGATGCCTCGCTAACAAACTCACACCTTTCTCTGGAACAACGTAGAAAAGTTGGCGATCTGGTTCTTTTTCATATATTTAAATATATATAGTGATATCAAAAATTTTTCTTCCCTTGGCAGTCCCCGCGAGATTAACCCGTCGAGTTGAGGCTTTGCACCCCTTCGTGATCACTTTGGAGACATGCAGAACATCTATTTCCAAAGACTCGTTCATCCAACGAACAGCGAGGCTCTGAAATTTAAGAATAACACCAATTCCTATCTTATATCCCTTGTTTCTCACGATGTTCTCTGAACATTACAGGATATTCCTTTCCGTGGGAGCCAGTACATAAAAAAAATAAGCCCCATTCAGTGTTTATCATTTTCGAATGGAATGAAAATTTGTCGAAATATACTAATACTGTGAATTATGAGGGAAATGAAAAACTATTGACATCAATGGGTTTTATCTACCATATTTCCTCAAGGTGAATTATCATTTCATTTCTACAATTTTAATCAACTGTATATACTGAAGTGTCAATAGCTGATTCGTCCTAAGATGAATGGAATAATGATAAGAACAATTTTATATAGCTATAGACGAGGCTATAAGAGGATTTAGTATTCATAAGTGAATCCTTGTACTTATCTAAAGCCAGAATTAAATTTGGACTATTGTTCGAATCGTCTCGTGGACTACGGATTTCCACGGATTCAATCATGACGCAAGTCAACAACACATCGTGACTTCCATACAGCGCATGCGAGACCCACTAAAAACATGTGACTGTCGCTGCAAGCCTAATGCTATATAATGAAACAATGTTTCCTAAATGAAAATACGCGAACGTCATCGAAAATCGCCAAATTATCGACATTACCCGATAGGGTGAGAAAATCAGATGAGAGGGGTAGTTGCTTAAGCCGCGTACAGACGGCTCGATATTCTGTCGCATCGCCACAGCGCATGCAATCACGTGGTGCGAAACTCACCGTTTATGAGAGGGAAGTTGTGTCCTGGATGGCCCAGGAAGGATTTCAGCCCGCTCTCCAACAGTATAGGCGAGCCCCTGTCCTTGTAGCTCATCTCACTGTCACTGTCACTGAAACTGTACGTTGAACGCGGAATTTTGGCGTTTTTTTTGCGAGCGGTGGCAACCACCCCTCTGCACACTCTCATAGAAAAACCGCTGATTTGCCGCGGATGACGACTGACGGGACCGGGATGAAAGCCTGCCGCGGACCAACGCAAAAAGCAATCCGATCTGACTAAATTTAAAACATCGGGACGAGGCTGGGAGTAAGGCGACTTTAACGCACTCTATCGCCGAGGTTCTCGGTTGACGTGCGGCGGGTTACAGTCCAAGGTTGATAAGGCGATGATAATGGCTCGGGGATTGTTACACATGGTGTGCCTGTGGCGGCGCTATTTGTGCCGTAATGTAATGTAATGTGTTACAACATAACCAAGATCACTAGACGCGAGTCGATGTCGGTGTGCTGTACGAGATATAAGGCGCAGGCGCCGCAGGAATGGCGAGTCTGTCTACTGCTGTACGCTCCGGAGACCGGAATAGGAAAATTTCGGCCTGAGGCACTCGATATCTTGTACTGGGAAGTGTAACTCTCATCGGCGATCGTCTTGTTTTCGGTAGAGTCACTGGATGGTATTAGTTTGATAAGAGTTCGGACACAGCTGAACTTTTGTCCTTTTCTATTTTCTACAATACAATGTTTTAAGTGAATAAAAGAATGAGACATATATTCTGCTCTTCGTCTTTTCAATTTTCCTAGTAGCGCCTGATTGTCAGATACGATTTTAGAGGTTATATTTTCTGTCAAATCAATCATAGCCGTAGATGGACAATGGGTATAGGGTACAAACACCCACTTCAATTTATAGTGATACACTTCTAGCAGAACAACTGTTATATAAATGAAAAGAATGCATGTAACAACATTTTAATATTAGAAAATATTCACATATGGATAAACTTATAGCTATAGTGTTGAGTATAAAACATGAAGTTATTTATATTGAAGGTAATCTCAATATACAGGAAGTAACATAAGTACTTTCAAGTGAAGTATTCCTGAGACAATTATAAAAAATAAAGTCTATATGAGCTTTTGTGTCCGGAAATGCTTCATTTCGATGATACAGGGTGCTGAAATACAGAGAACAAATCATTTTTCGATATACATTTGATAGAAAAAAAGTAGTTTATTATGACGAGACCTACCAAATACTTGGTTTTGTAAAGTTCTCAGCAACTCCACTTAGCGCCCTAGGAGCTAAGTAACATGGATCGATATAGAAAATATCTCCAAAACGATAACGTCCAGCGTAATTAAGGTCCTTATAATAATTCTCTTGATACATAAATAACTATTCACTTTTCACTGTTAAATTTTAAAATTTGGTCGGTACCAAAAAAGCCATTCAATAATATATCACTTTGTAGTTTACTTTCTTTTCTTAGTTTCGTTTTCAAATTCTCAATTTCATTATATAATTTTGCGATCATTTCCTCTCTGCTATGATTATTTTGTTTTGTATTTTTGTGATGATAATAATGGAATTTTGTTCTCGAAATCGCCTGCTTTGTAAATTGATGGAACAAAAGATTCTCACAAACAGATTTTGAAATCTTCTGTTTGAGAATGGGCCTAAAATATAGTTTCATTCTGATCAGATGCTGTTATAAAAAGAGATTTTGAATGAGTACCTCACAAATTTTGCTCGTCTTCAAATTGATTTTGCACCCAGGCCATTTCATATCTTCCTTCCATAAGCGAATGGTTGATATTTGTTTCGGAAAATTGAATAAATGATATCAATTTTTTTCAGAATTGGCACAATTTATTACACAGCAAGTAATTTCCATAGCTGCTTTTATTTCGAATGTATAATTATGAAATTTTATTCCAATTCTGACGTTAATAAATTTAATTGTCAAATTCGAACAATTTTGAATGGAAAAGCGCGGGACAACTATGGTGCTCTTGTCACAATGCAAGGTGTGTAACTCAATAAATCCAAACATTCAAAAACCCTAATTGTTGTCATCTCTGTGTCCGAACTCTTATCAAACTAATACCATCCAGTGACTCTAGTTTTCGGTAGAGTACCTCGAACATCTCGTTACATGCCTTTAAGCGAGTGTGGACACGCTTGTCCCCACTAACATTTCCGAATTCATGATTGATTCCAAAATTATCTATCAACTAGAAATCAATATGTTGATGTGAGTGATACTTGCAGCTCCTTAATGAACATCTCATGCGGTGTACCGCAAGGGTCAATCTTGGGACCAGTTTCATTTTTAACCTACATAAATTCAATATCAAACTTGGAATTGAGAGGAAAACTTGAATTATCTGCAGATGACACGACATTGATTCATTTCTCCAAAGATTCAAATAATATTATCATGAACATGAAAAGTGATTTAGAGAAAATATCCTCTTGGTTACAAGTTCATAAACTATCTCTCAATCATAACAAATCCTCATATTTAGGATTATTCACTGCCAAGATGGAATATTATCCACTAATAGATTCCCAATTGCGATATGGAATACCTTTTTGGGGAGTGTGCAGCCAAACTTCTTTTAAAACTCTGTCAATTCTATAGAAACGAGCGATAAGGTATTTATGTAATGTCAAACATCGAGATTCTCATTTTGGAATCTGTTTGCCTGATGAATAAACACAAGTTATAATTCATTACAACTCCCATCCATCATACCACGCGCAACAACAATTTCATTTTGAAACTTCCTCTACCCACAAGAGGGTTTATCAAAGATTTCATATACTTTAATGGTGGGAAAATGTACAACCACTTGCCAGTTCATATAAGGTCAGCAAATCTCAATGACTGCCAATTTAGGAAGAAAGTCGAAAAGTTCCTCTGTAATAGACCCTAAACAGTTTGCAGGAATATTATAGTGATACGTTTGTATTTTTATGTCGTTGTATTTTAACCTTTTTTTACAATATTATCTGACCTAGCTTTGTCAACAAGATTCTCCTTCAGACAATAAGGCATATTATTATTATTATTATTATTATTATGTGTCAGATATTTTGACAACGCATAATATGTGATTTTAAAGTATGCTGAGCAAAACATCAAACTGTTCAAACTGGTTATCGTTATGTTGAACACACAATTCACACATACTGAGTGATCCGTGATTTCAATTCAAGAGAACATGATAAAGTTGGTATGAAGGACAATATAATGAAAATTAATATAATCAACTATGTTCAACAAGAATGAAGTTTTTCTCAACCGATAGGTATTTTTTTTTAAACTCAACGTAAAAATGGCGAAGGATATATTCATCGCCAATTTTGGCATTCGCAATGGTGCATTCACCAAACTTGCAAAATCCGAAATAGAATTGATGATTGCAAGGAAGCGTCCTCCGATCTTTTCTAAGGTGATCAAAAATACTAAATGTCACCTGGATTCCAGAATTTCATAGCTTCATGATATGCGTGCTATCTAAAGAATGCCATCATTGCAACTTCGAAATTTTATACAGTCTGTCTGTTCGGAAAAATATAATACTAGACAAACACAATCCATAGCAGAAATTCCTGAAAAGTGCAAAGGAATTTCTCAGGAATGTATTTGCTATGTAGCTACATAATAATATGCTATGCTACACATCAAAACAAAAAATTTCAAAAATGCACCTTTCAAAAACAAATGCAAGAAATGGATTTTCGCATCTGATATCACGATATTTAACAGAGTGTTCAATTGATATTCAGTTTATACAGTCTGTTCAAGATAAGGTTGCACAGCATGGGGATCTCGGAAACGGTAGGAGATACGAAGTCGGTTAAATGGGGAAAAAGTTGCGCATTCGGAGGCTTATACCAACAGCCTTCGAAAATTTTTCAATTTTTTTTTTAGTTTTTCAGT
Source organism: Phaedon cochleariae (assembly GCA_918026855.4). Lineage (NCBI taxonomy): Eukaryota > Metazoa > Arthropoda > Insecta > Coleoptera > Chrysomelidae > Phaedon > Phaedon cochleariae. Next base: position 3,287,454 of record OU896714.1, on the reverse strand, counting down.
TATATCGAAAAAAGTGAATTTTTGGAATCTCTATTTTATTTTTTTTTTCTCCGTTATTATTAGAGATACAGGAAAACTGAAATACTTTTTCATAGCAACTATTGATGACGTTTAACGTGGTGATACCATTTTTCTATGCGACGTTTCGTATTCGTAGAACCATCATCAACTTTTGTTTTTTAAATACGGCCCTGATAATCCTTTTCACAGATTCTGAAAGCTTTTTTTATTTTGAATTGAATCATGTAATATACAAGGTGATTTGAATGTGTTTCGATTCATTTTTAGTCATCATCAATGTTTTTTCCGAAATTCCAAAGGAAAAATGCCATCAGTTCCCATATTAGGTACATTATTACTATATAATTATGTAATACTGTATTCTAATGAATTTATTAATGTATTCTTGATCTAGATGTCATTTAGTATAGATCTAATTCAAACCAAATATCATATTTTCACACATTTTTGTAAACCTTCATAATACTTTTCGTTCCCGATACTCTATAATATTTTTAGTTCCTGATTTTCTTCACTCATTTATGGTGTTGAACATGTATTCTTTGTTATTTTTTGAACAAAGAATTCATTCATTCATTCATATACCCCTTTCAGCTATGTAGGTTTGAACATTACTCAAATGCAGTTCAAAGTAGGTGAATATACCGGTTTTTCCACCAGTAGTTTTAAAACCTACCATTATTCAATCCGCGAGTACGCAACAATGGCACTTGGATCTAGTAGGTATTTATCAATACCGTCATTTGCTGTCATGGTCGTGGCTACTAGATTTCAATTAGAATTGAAAATAGAGTCATATTTCAGTTTCATAGAACTAAAGTTGATTGAAGAAAATTATTACCACGGGACCTTATATACCCTGAAGCTGAAGCTTCGGTAATACTGGTATTTTTACTACCTTATTGGTATATAAATAACTATTTACCGATCCCTATATGGTATTCTGAAGGAAATGAGAATTTGTTACTCAAGGACAGGAAGAAGTTTAGAATTATTTTGATTTTTTCCAAATGTGATCCGAACTGTGCCTTCAGTAGTATATCATTTCGGTTCCTATTGACTGAAGGAGATCCAATTTTTCAATATGTCAAAATCCAGAGTTCTGAATAGGAGAAAGTAGAAAGTGATCATATACGAAAATTTTTGCTGTCTTTCAATTGTCTATCGACTGGCAAGAGAGGGGGCATGTAATTGGAAAACTGATAATAATCAATTATTATACCATCCACATTTTCATTCATCTCAGAGTTCCCTTTTGGCTGTTGAAGATTCAGTGTCCTTTATAGGGAATCCGGATGAATATTTCCCGGAGTCATAATACCTATATGGGCTATGGGCTATGCGTGGGCGTGGGTGGTAAATTATTGTTACAATTTTGGTGGAGTCCTTTCAACAGAGGCGTACCATTCCAAAAATACAGGACCTTGAATAACGTCTTCAAATTAAGGTTTCTTCACAATAAGGCGAACAAAGCAAGGGATAAATCTGCAAAATTTCGTGGTATGTATAGATTAATATGATCATGATTCACACGTCTGAAGTATTTTGGATGATGCAGCGTTGCCGTTTCTAATAGAAAGTAGCATTAACTTCAATTTTTCAAATGGAACGTCCTGTATTCAGTGTGTCCAAAAATTCGATCTTCACCATATTACGAAAGTTTCAGAAAATGTAATCTTGATTCAGAATCCGATTCGAAATCTAGACTAGCTTCAGTCATTTTTCAGTTATTCGAGACTAACTGAAATGTTGTGTTATTCTCCTTCATAATATCTGGAAAATCATTGATTGTATGATAAAACGACTTCAACATTCTAGTAGTACTTCTTAGTGATCCTTTGAATGGTTTCGTCAGTTTGTGTCAAAAATATCAAATTTATGAGATATGACCAACTTATTTTTTAATTTTTTTCAATCGACAAAACTATTCGAAAGATCACTGAAAAGTACCATCATAATGTTCAATCAATAGATCTCAAGATACTCGAGAAAAACAAAAATACAAAATTTCAGTTTTTCTTGAATTACTCAAAAATTACTGGAGTCAGACATGATTTCCCGACGGATTCTGAATCACGATTGAATTTGCTGAAACTTTCCTAATTCAACCGACTCTTTATCTCTAGTGGTGCTCGCGAGAGGCTCGTTTTCGAGATCTAGTGGCAAACTTTTCAAATTTCGAAATGCTATTTCTTCTCATTAGAAATTGGAGCCCCTGTATATTTTCATATCATTCGATGCGTGAATGAAAAACAAACTTTTTTTCTTATCACAACCCCATCGCAATTCTCATCGTATAAAAAGTTACTTGACGAAAATCGTTTCATCAACTATTCTAACAGTCATTTGAAAGAATGAACAACTTTTGCATTCGTGATCATATTTTTCTGAAATTTCGTACACTTATATGAGCAATCATTTCAGATCACATTACAATCCAATATTGCGGTCTTCCCTATTTTCTGGAAATGTCAGCAATTCAGAACACCCTGTATATTTGCACATATTCAAGTTCAACAGGTCAAAATAAGTGCGAATCACGATATGGAAAGTGTTTTGAAAAGTGTTTTGAAAAGTGTTTTTAACCGCCAGCTTAGTTGCAAAGCAACCCTCGAAAGTCAGAGACTTGGATATCACCCAATTTTTTCCACGCCGTATATTTCATTATCGGTAAAAGCAAATAAATGATAAAAAAATAATCATTAATCAGTTTATATTTCTTCATTCTTCTTCTCCTTATCAGTATACTGGTGTCGTTCACAAGACCAAAAGTAAATAAAACAACATGACACCTTTTTATTTATATAACAGTAATTGAATGTCTTGTGAAGACTATATACCCGCATTCTTCCACCTTATACATTCTCAATTCTCGCAGAGATACACATTGTTAGAATAACTCTTCAATTCTCATCAATATTTTGTTATAATAATAGGAATCTGCTTGACGTTCAGTTAAAAAATTAAGTATCTACACTTTATCACTGTTTATCTCTATGTACAAGCGAATCTAATGCTAAGTTTGTCCAGACTGTAGTTTATAAAACTTGTAGTACATTCCTCTCTTGTTCAAAAGTTCCGTGTGAGTACCCATTTCTGCTATGAACCCTTCTTTCAGCACGCAAATCACATCAGCGTCTTGGATAGTCGTCAGTCTGTGGGCAATCGTTATACAGGTTCTACCTTGTCTAGCATTGTCTAAAGCTTCTTGGACAATCTGGAAAAAGGAAAGATCTATAGTGTCGAGAAATTATCTAGAGATATCTAGGAAACCAACAATACAAATCTATTAACGAATATGACTTTATCAACGTTATCCCATTCTAGTTCTGTCAGACTCATCACTAGTGATGAATCCATGTTGATCTAGGCTTTCAAGATCATAAGCGTAATATATCAATCAACGATCTAGGTATAATATTCCTGTTCTCGCGAATAAGTCAATGTGAAAACAAAGAAGTTCCTATTTAGATCATTAAGTAATGAAGTATGCTGAATACACTATGAATTGAAAAAATACAGTAAAGAGAGAAAGAGAGAAAGAGAAACAGAAAACAACATAAGAGTACGATTGATTGAGACGTAAGAAGACGCCTGACTAATATAATTTTTTTTCTGTGACGGGAAAAAAGTTTGGCATTTCATCTCTGTTGGCAGGTTATAAAATGTCAGTTTTCATAAATTACTTTTTTCCCGTGGGAAAAAAGTGAGTACTTTTTTCTCGGATATATATCACATATTTATACTCTGTTAATGGCTTTTGTTGTGCTGTAGTGTCGAAAAATGAGTCAATAATACCGTCTCCGAGAAAGAACTGCAAGTCCTTTTATCTTCCATTCGACTTCGCGGTTTCGTATATTACTAAACAACTACTGAATTCGCAATTTTTTAAAATCAAATCACAGAATTGAACTGACAGAAGTGACATCAGATATTTGATTACTTCAAAAGAATGATAAAGATGTCTATAAAACGCAGATGTCCCTACTGTTAAAAACTTGAAATTTCACGTCGATAATTTTCAGATTTCGAAATAATGTAATATCTTCTCAATATTGATTCGTCCTTCCTTCTGTCACAGAAAAAAATAGTGTATTATACACGGGAAAAATATTAGATTTTAGCTCACGGTTTTTTGTCTCCCTCCGCTACGCGTCGGGAGACAACACAACCTGGAGCTAAAATCTACTACTTTTTTCCCTTGTATAATAAATAACTATTGAAAAAATAGTTATTTATTATACAAGGGAAAAAAGTAGTAGATTTTAGCTCCAGGTTGTGTTGTCTCCCGACGCGTAGCGGAGGGAGACAAAAAACCGTGAGCTAAAATCTGATATTTTTCCCGTGTATAATACACTATTTTTTTCTGTGACAGAAGGAAGGACGAATCAATATTGAGAAGATATTACATTATTTCGAAATCTGAAAATTATCGACGTGAAATTTCAAGTTTTTAACAGTAGGGACACCTGCGTTTTATAGACATCTTTATCATTCTTTTGAAGTAATCAAATATCTGATGTCACTTCTGTCAGTTCAATTCTCTGATTTGATTTTAAAAAATCGCGAATTCAGTAGTTGTTTAGTAATATACGAAACCGCGAAGTCGAATGGAAGATAAAAGGACTTGCAGTTCTTTCTCGGAGACGGTATTATTGACTCATTTTTCGGAACTATAGTACAACAAAAGCCATTAACAGAGTACCTATATATGTGATATATATCCGGGAAAGAAGTACTCACTTTTTTCCCACGGGAAAAAAGTAATTTATGAAAAGTGACATTTTATACCCTGCCAACAGAGATGAAATGCCAAACTTTTTTCCCGTCACAGAAAAAATGTTGTTTGTTTTATAACTCACCTTTTCACTTTCGTTATCCAGAGCTGAAGTAGCCTCGTCTAGTAGAAGAATTTTTGGATTTCTCATCAGAGCTCTTGCTATCGCTATTCTTTGCTTCTGACCACCAGACAGCTGGGTACCGTTGCTTCCAATTCTGGTTTCATAACCCTAAAAGCCCTCTTCATGTGTTAAACTGAATACCACACTCGTATTTTCCTTGGAATTTTCGTGTAATATTTTATACTCATGACCTGTGTCTGTTTCAATTCGTGTATGTACTCGAATCTTGAATGTTTTTAACCGTTTAAAGTCTGACCCATTTCAACGTTCTTATTTGCGAAAATATAATATAAGAACGCTAATAGAATATGATGAGGATGTTGTGAATGTTCATAGAATGTTTTACGAGAATGTTCATGGAACATGTCATCTTAATATCCTAGGAACGTTTCTAGAATATTCCATTATATTCTAAGAATGTTATTCAGATATGATCATATAATGTTCTGTTCGAATATTCAAGGCATGTTCGCCAGGTATGTTAACAGCATTTATTATTAAAATACTCTGGGAAAGAAAATAATTCTTGTTTATTTTTTATCGAATGTGTCAAAAAAGTCGCTGTTTTCCCAACTAATACTGCAATTCGTCCGCTGAAAACCCCGGAGGTTCGTTATGAAAAAGGGTCTCGTCCTGTGGACTATTATAGATTTCAATTCCTGGTAAATAGAATAACTTTGTTTTTTCTGTGACGGGAAAAAAGTTTGGCATTTCATCTCTGTTGGCAGGTTATAAAATGTCACTTTTCATAAATTACTTTTTTCCCGTGGGCAAAAAGTGAGTACTTTTTTCCCGGATATATATCACATATATATACACTATTGATGGCTTTTGTTGTGCTATAGTTCCGAAAAATGAGTCAATAATACCGTCTCCGAGAAAGAACTGCAAGTCCTTATCTTCTATTCGACTTCGCGGTTACGTATATTACTAAACAACCACCAAATTCGCAATTTTCTGAAATCAAATCACAGAATTAGACTGACAGAAGTGACATCAAATATTTGATTACTTCAAAATACTGATAAAGATGCCTATAGAACGCAGGTGTCCCTACTGTTAAAAACTTAAAATTTCACGTCGATAATTTTCAGATTTCAAAATAATGTAACATTTTCTCAATATTGATTCGTCCTTTCTTCTGTCACAGAAAAAAATAGTGTATTATACACGGGAAAAATGTTAGATTTTAGCTCCAGGTTGTGTTGTCTCCCGACGCGTAGCGGTGGGAGACAATAAACCGTGTACAACTTTTTTCCCTTGTATAATAAATAACTATTTTTGCAGAAAATAATGGAGGATCATTTTCAAGGCACAAATTACAAACCAACTGAAACATCCATCGCTTCTTCTTGAAGTTATTCCAAAACAAACAAAAAACTTGAGTGACTGAATAAAATTGATCTTGTTTTCTTTGAATTGACTCAGCCGTTACTTGATAGAAATCCATAGTGAATGTAAAAACTTCACAAACGATAAGATTCCCACAAAATTTACACAATATGTTTCTCTAACACAGTAGCTTCTTCAAATGAATTACTGGTACAGAAACTGGTGGAGTGTTTCTGCACTCAATGTACAGTTCCACACTTTCACTTTCAATCTCATTTGATTTGAGGTTATGTTATGATATTAATATTTCTAGTGCAAGCGGTGTGTAAGCACCGTTTTCTGTTTTCTGTCTTGGAAGAAATCTGTAAAAAGTGTCGCCACCTTGCGGACAACTGAAAACTAATATGCTATCAATGCGGAATCTGCGGGCAAGCGTTTGGAGGGAAACAAAACACTGTCTGTGATTACACGACCATATTCTATCCACCTTGCATGATTACACTGTTCTTTTATGACATGTAACATTGATTTATTCTATCTACTGTTACCATTAGTTGAAAGGATTGATACATATTCTATTTATCATATTATTTCATTTATATTTTTGATGTTAATTTCGGAATTCTACACGTAGAAAATAATGGAATAAAACTCAATCATTTTGAATTATTAGAGATCAACAAACGCGAAAATTCAAACATTTTACTTAACGATCAGCTAGACCTGATTGAGAATTTTGTGTAACTCTTATAGTTCGTGATAGTATATTACGTAATATGTGTTGTAAGAGGCGGCTCGGTGGTCGAGAGCGTGAAGGCGCTGAGTTCGTATAGGGACTCCCACCGAGACATAGGTTCGAATCCTAGTTAGGCCATAGATGTTTGTGTTTGTCTGCTCACCTAACACCGCACAAGTTTCGACTTATGGGGCGTTTGGTCCCAGTGCTGGGACCAACGAGGTAATGCAATTGCAAAAAAAATTGAAGAATATTACGCACGAATTGAAAAGTTACGCACGGAGCCGCAGAGCGGCGAGTGCGTAATTGCTTTACAACACGCATAACGTACTATACTTCACCCACTGCCATACAGTACATCAAAAAAGTTTGGACAAACAGTCTGAATTATAATTCTTGACAGTTATGTCATCAGCTGTTGACGGCGATTACGCGATCATGACTGGCGGAATAAACGAAAACTGTGCGATCTCGTGTATTCTTGCCTACTTGCTATAGTGGCTGTTAGCATCTAGCAACTAGATGCGCTACTGCTCAGTGGAATGTGCTTAGATCAGAGCCTATGACAGACGTGTGTGAAGACTGGCTCATACAATGTTCGGCAGGCAGCCGAGTTAAGAGCAAGTGTCCCCCTTGTCCATGTCATTTGTGCTGGTGTTTATTGAATTATGACCATAATATAACAGTGGCCGTAGATAACGTTCCTTACAAAATTGATCTTATCTAGTTTAAGCCTTACCATAGGTAGTGAAGATATAAAGTTATGAATATTCGCCGATTTGGCCGACTCAATCACTTTCTCCATGTTAATGTTCCTGTGATTGGCTCCATACGATATGTTCTCGGCAATGGTCCTATCGAACAGGTTAGGTTCTTGGGACACAATGCCCAATTGGGACCTCATGGTGGCGATATCGGTGCTCTTGGTGTCTTCGCCATCGACGGTAATGTGACCATAGTCCGGATCATAGAACCTTTCCAGCAACTGGATGATGGTCGATTTTCCACAACCGCTGGATCCTACCAGGGCCACGGTTTGTCCTTTGAGAATGCTCAAATTGAGGCTGTTCAGGATTGATATCGAAGGTCTGGTTGGATAGGAGAAATGTATCTGGGAATATTCGACATTTTCGTTCCGCTACAAAAAATTCAGTCATTATACAAGGTGTTTCTGGAATAAATGCACATATTCAGCACATTGATATGATACAGTCTAAGGAATATTCCCATGATATCAGATTTTTTTTAATTCTTCTGATTAACGAGAAATTTCATCCCAAAAATTGTACAAAATACGAGCCAAAAATCAAGTACGCCATTATTCCAATTTTTTTGGGATTTTCTCTCCTCGTTTCTATTGAATAAAAATATGAATATTATTTCAATATACTTGTAGTAAGAACAAATCAGATGATTTGCCCCAAAATGTCACTGCGTTTGAAGAATGTTCCTATTCAGAGAGCCTAAGAAAATGCACTAGCTTGTCAGTGACAATTTGTATAGAAAACAGTTCGGAGAAGAGGAATAAAAAATATATATAAAATATAAAAAAAATATCAAATTTTCACTTATCTCTGGACGTTTCGGGACCGAATCTGCTCCCGTTTTCAACAAAAGAAATGGTTATTTTAATAGCAAAGTCGTATCTGTCTTGAAACTTTACAGTTCTCAGTGGCAATTATTGGTGACGTAGCAAGGACGTATTAGATCTGTCAAAGGAGCTCCAAACATTTTGCAGGTAGGTTCTCGAAATATGCTAAGTACGTTATCTCAAGCCTCCACCATAATTTGAAAGGAATATTCTCAATACTTCATCACATCACAAAACTTACCCATAGAGATTTTGATGGGTTCTCAACATTCTTCACTAATGGCGTCCTATCTATCAGAGAAATTATTCTTCGAGCTGCTATGAGTCCTTTTTGGAAATTCGGTGTCATCGACATAGCATTTCCTATTGACCAAGATCCAACTATCATAACCTCACTCACCCTAGAAGATAATAATAGTATTTTGAATATAACACACTTAGATCTTCTAAGAAAGCATCGATTCAGATCAGTATATTTCATTTGTTCATCGTTCGTTCCTTATTTGTATTGATATTTGTTGACATCGTCGTGGAAAAAATAATGTACACAACTCGGTGGAAAATGTATACCTATACTTGCTATGTTACCATACTTATACCGGGTGCCAACGAATCTATTTGACAAGTCATAACTTCTAGACCACTGTGTGTATCAAAATGAGATTTGGTTTAGGTAAATGGTATATGGAGAAGACAGTTTCCACATATATTTCACTTTCCGGTCACGTCTGGTTTCACCGGAAATGGCTCCAGTTCTAAATTTTTAAATGGAACACCCTGTATATTCTAACATTTTTGGATTTCTGAGACAATTCTAGATCAGAAAGTGACATTTTTGAAGGTTTTTATGCCTACTTAATTTTTTCGGAGTCACTTTTGAAATTACATCAAGGTGGCCATGATTTGAAGTAAACTAATCTAAGGACCTCAGGTGATATCAGAAAATTACAATCGCGAAATTTTAGTGACAAGTATGATAGATATGAATATTAGAAAATGTCACATTCTGATCTAGAATTGTCTCAGAAATCAAAAAATGTTACAATATACAGGGTGTACCATTTGAAAATTTAGAACCGGAGCCATTTCCGGTGAAACCGGAAGTGATTCAAATGTGGAAAATATGTGAAAACTCTTCTCTTCACATACCATTCACCAATACCAAATCTCATTTTGATACACATTCAATTTCAGAAATGGTAAGTTGTATTTCAGAATTGGTAGGTTCAATTTCAGAAAATAAATCCTTATATCTGTTTGGAATGTTTCTAATTGCAAAAGAGAAGATTGTTTACAGTTGATGAAACGGTGTTTGAGAGCGTACGTTCGAAATGAGCATCCTGCAGATACCATAGTGGTAGTTCTATATAGATAATGCACCTACACATTCAAGAATAGAAGAGATATGCATGGAGGAAGAATTTCAAGAGGTTATATTTTGCAGATTGGCACCTTACAGCCCTATGTTGAACCCGATTGAAGATATATGAGTGTCTTCAATTCAGAAGTGAAGAGCTTTTTGCAAGAGCATCGCCAAAGGGTTATAGCCGGGGATCCAAACAGATTGCTCAACCAGATAGAATTCAGACTGCGATGTCTTGAAGAATGTGCAGAACATTCAATTCATTCTTTTAATCATGTGCAACGCCACTATCTCTCTACGATTCGGATGGAATACATGTCTGTGGATTGAGCTGAGATTATAATTATATTATTAAATTGTTTTTGAAAAGTTAAATATTGTAAATATAGTTTGTTGATTTCACATGCAATTCAAAACATTTCAAACAAATATAAGGATTTGTATTCTGAAATTGAACCTACCAATTCTGAAATGCAACTAACCATTTCTGAAATTGAATGGACTTTCTCTGAAATTCATGTCACCGATTCTGAAATTGAGTTTACCATTTCTGAAATCGAACTAACCAATTCTGAGCTCGAGATTACTCTTTCCGAAATATAACTCACCGATTCCGAAATTGAAGTTGAAAAGGTATAGATGTTACGACGTGTCTAATAGATCCGTTGACACCCGGTATATACCACTTTTGATATATTTGTATACTTACTTTATGACAGTTCCATATTCCACTTCGCCATCTATGATTAGTTTACTACCATAACCGATACCAGCAGCGTACGCGAATACTATAAGACTTCTTGCCATACCGAGTATTACCCCTCTGAAGTGAGACTTTTTCTTTGCTAAAGCTAGATAGGGAGTCAGCTCTCTAATGTACATTTCGTGGAATATATTCTCACAACCAAGAGATACCACGGTCCTGATGTTTCCGATTGCCTCTACCGCCATCTGAAATCGGAATAATCTATTGTTTAACGAGCACCAAATGAAGAATGTTTATCATTCGATTGGGAAATTATCATTCCGTGCGAGTTATACACTATACTCTTTCTAGGAGTATATTCTATGAGTATACTCTACAAACCACTATTCACTCCAATCTCCACAATCTCTCCTGCTGGTTATCAAATCAATCTCTATTCCTCAATCCAGGCAGAACCTCATGCATGCGATTTCAAATACGTCAAAATGATAGTAAACATTAGCTAGATATTCAAGTCAATGATATGGTTACACATTGTGATAATCTCATGAAAAATTTCAATACGAAATGCTACCAGATTAGGGTTTTGAGAACTGTTTTGAAAAAAGAAGCACTATTATTATTTAACCATGGTCAAATTCAGTCTCTATTGATATACGGCATTTTGATTTGGGGTAGCTCATCTTCTATAAAATATGTTTTCATAACTCAGAAAAGAATAGTCAGATGCATTGCCAGTACTTCTATGAAAACTTCCTGTCGAGGTTAATTCAGAGAATATAATATTCTGTCAATTTATGGTTTACCCATTCTGGAATTACTAGTGTATATGTATACATAAAAATGTTGATCGATTTGCAAAAAATGAAACCGTACATAATTATGGAATTAGGATGAAGGAACATCTCCACAGGCCCAAAAATCGTTTGTCATTTTGTCAAAAATCTTACTAAACCATCGGTCTTAGGCTATCAAATATATTACCTGAAGAGTACAAATTGGTGAGGAAATTGAAACAATTCAAAATGAAGATTAAATCTGTAATATTGACGATAGTCCCATATAGTATTGAAGAGTCCATTGATCATTTCAGATGAGGCTTGTTTAATGTCAATGTAGGTCTATTATGTTTGTTTTGTTTCATACCATTGTATATATTTTCATCTGCAATACCTGTATGAATTGTTTCATGACTTTTCCCATAACTTGTATGATTTCTTTGGAAGTAGACCAATAAATTTATCTATCTATCTATTTATCTATCTACGACTGTAACAGATAACAGCGACAGATAAAACCTGTCTTCGGCTTGTAGCCATCTGATCCTCTATTAGACATTAGACAGTTGAAATTTTACAATTCACGGGAGGTGAAATTTTGTGAAATAATAACACAATGAAGTCATTGTGATATCAGATACGCAAATAAAATTTATGGCATACAAAGTACCTCATTGATTGATCGATTACAGCGAGAAATATTATTTTCTCCACAACAATACGATTGTACCCTTGGAGTCATGGTTTCTAACTCTAGGAAAAGAGATGAGGGACATTAGTCCCGTGGTTTATAAACTATTTAATGCACTACAGGAGTGAAGAAGACTGAAAAAAAAATCGAGAAAATAAAGATATACCGAGATATACAATATTTTCATTGAACATATTTTCATCAATTCAACAGAAAACTACTACTTTCCTGGCTATATGCCACGACGAACATTGAATTATATCTATTGAACACACACGATAAGAATAAACCGAGAAAACATTGATATTTTCATCACATAGAGAATGCGAATACTCAATGTTTTTCTTTCTAGTGAAAGGGTAGTCTTCTGACTGGACTAGTTGAAGAAAACTATGTTTAGGAAAACAGCTAAAATCGATATTTCCCTCGAGGTTGCAGTCGAAGGGAATGGCCAATGTAGAGAAAAGACTCTTTGTTAAATTGTCGAGCTTTCAAAAAATTTTATTTTCATTATCAAGACATCTGAAAATACAAAGACCCATTATAAGTATGGTATCTTGTGTAAAAATTGAAAAAACTTAGTAACTTGAGCGGTTACATGGAAAACAGCTGATACACATCATAGTTGAACTTTAAAACACTGCACGATTTGTGAAAACATATCAAAAAAATATTAAAAATAATTACATTACAAGTCTTATTAGAACCTTACTGGTCCTGTGAAACTTTGTCAAGAAAATGAGCACATGGTGTTCGACCTTCAACAGTTCCAAACGGAAATAGATGTGACGTTGAAAATTCAAAAAAGTGTGGGAGGAGCTATGTCAATGCCGAACGACGTGAGTTCATTGTCAGAAGTCAATGTCATTCATGAAAACAGGCGGTTAATTTAAATTTGCAATCAATCATTAGGTTTGGTTTGGAAAGTAAGTAGATAATTCTAAATTGTACTGAGGTTTGCAATATCTGATCGTTTATTCATACAAGGGGTTCAAACTCGAACATTTTTTATATGTATAGACCTTCAATCGCAGATTCGTGGTTATGTTTTCTCAACTCAGAATTTCTTTTTACGTCCTGTATGATGGATATCAATTTGTCATGAATCCAAAAATTAGAGTTATTTTTGATAGTTGACAGATGTGGTTGAAAAAAATACCTAACATTTGAAAAAATAATAAAATATTATCGATATCATCACCGCCGGAGAAATGCGAATTTAGGAGTGTTTGTTGTGAAAACTCACCTTCGAAGAATTTTCTATCATCTTCTGATTTTTTCTCGCATCATTTTGCAAAAACTTTTGTTCGAAATAAATCGAGAAAAAAATCAAGGGACAAAAAGACAGTAGCACCAGCGTCAGTTTCCATTCATAGTAAAACGAAAACGCACAAGTCAAAATGAATGTGCACAAAAAGTTCAGCACCGTTCCAATTTGAATTCCTGCGACCTGAAAAAAATTAGCTGCTAAGTATATATCGAAATTTTTTTACGTAAATTTTATGTTTCACAATTTTCATTCTACTAGTTTTTCACTCAGAGTGAATCACAGTCGTCTAACCAATGAGTATCTATAACACCAATTTCACAAAAGTTGGTAAACATTTACATTTTCCTACGAGCGTGCGGGAAAGTAAATTTTCCTCATGATTTTTCGTTTTTAAAGTTGTACTTTTTCGTACGAATCTACTTTTCCGCATCATTTTTACTTTTGCATGGTAGCGACATTTTTGTGTTATTTCAACCGACATTTGTGATTGTGCTTCTAACAGACTCATGTTTTCACGTTTTTTGGAGATGAAAATCAAAGAAGTCAATATGTTGATTGTTGATGAACAAAAGAATTCTTTGAACTAATTCTATTACCCCTTGTACACCAGCAGCGTCTCCAGCGAGTTGAGCACACAAGGCACCAACGCCATTTTCTTTTCTATCGAACCAGCCCATCTCTTGTTTCATCATTGCGATGAAAGTTCTGTGTCTTATTCTGAGTGTCAGTTTTTCCCCAGCGATACCGAATGAAAACATCTGAAACATCATTAGTTGAATGGTCATTTGTTCGGGGATCGCATCATTTGTTTCTCACCTGGAAAAACATGGCTATTCCAGTTACAATACCAATTATCAAAAAATATAAGCAGAATACGTTGCTTTGTGCTCTGACTGCTGCATCATCAGTAAGAGCTAAGACCTGAAAGAACATTGATCAAAAATTGTATGGTCAAGAGTGTTAAATTTTCATCATCGTTCAATATGTCGCCCTACCTAATGGTAACAACTTGAACACTTCGGAGCGGTTTGTTTTGATGACATGTCCAATAAACATTGACATTCTAATTGAAAAATTGAAGTATTATGGGAAATCGGGGATTGTATTGAATTCGAATCAAAGTTAGGCACCAATATACCAATAACAGAAGGCCATAAACTAAATTTGAAAAAAATTGTCAGATCAACTCATATTATAGAGAGTGTCATACCCCAGGGCAGTGTGTTAGGTACATTGCTATTCATTATTTATCTGAATGATATCAACCATATTTCTGGATCACACTGTATAAATCTTTTTGCTGATGACTACAATCGCAAAAGCTTTATAATTGGGGTATGAGGTTAATATTGAGAGCCATAACACAGAAAATAAATTGATGTTAGAGTTGTTATCAGTTGAAGAACGTATATCATTTATGACTATGATTTTCATATTTGAGCTGCAAAAAGAATTGCTACCCAGTTACTTTCATAACTTCTTAGTGATAATAATTGAAGTTCATGATTACAATGCGAAGAGGAATCACAATTTTTACATTAGTCGTTGTGATTCTTTCTTCCTTTATTTTTTGGTATTTGATGTGATCCAGTTTATCAATCTAGTGATATGTATACCTAGAAACTCCCATATATTCGTTATATTTTGTAAGATATTTATACATTTGTAATTTTTTATGTATATTAGGCTTGCCTATACTTAATGAATGATGAAATTCAGAAAAAAATTGCCGGCGTATTATTTCTTTACTTGCAGACTGTTTGCCTCGGAACACTTAATTTACGTGCGGTGTTACCGTCTCAGTGATTCTGTCTCTAAATCTAGTGTTTTCAGAGTAGGTCAATGCGATATCTAAACTGCTGATCAATCGAACCGCATCAAGCACATTTTTGCTCTAAATTCAACATTGAATATTTTCGCGAAAATTCCACTTATTCGGATGCGGTTTTCTTTATTCTGAAGATTGATCCATTGGTTATATGACATATAGCCCATTGATGGAAATACATGGTAACCTCTGGCTATACAGGGTGACAAACAAACCTCTGCAAAATATTGAAAAATTTTCCATACTCCCAATTTGATGGAAAATTTTTTGAGAAATTTTTCAAGCATATTTTCATAATTCTCAAGCATATTCCTTGAAATGGTTTCGCAATTTTTCTCTTTTCTTTCCAGATTTCCGAGAAAAAGATTTTTTTTCGAAAAATGTGAAAATTGGTACTACAGACCAGAAATATTCTTATTTATAGCTCGAATGATATCACAGATTGTCTTTTGGATGAGCTATTGTGACCTCAATTTTATAAAATCTCATATTGTATTTATACAGAGTGTTTGGCAACAACATTTGAAAGATATTATTACAGGAAGACCGAGCACAACACATTGATCAACTTGTATAGTGTTTGAGATTGAATGTTAGCAACTTTCCTTGAAGTTGCAGCAAAAAAAACGGGAAAAAGAATATACAGGGTGATATAACAAGATTGATGAAAGTTTTATACAATGAAACTTTGAGATTTCGAAAATGTATGTGATGTATCAATGAAATCTTACTCATCTCTCTTATTCATCATTGAAATGTTGCTCAGTGTAGAATATACGAGGTGATTCACAATAACCTGCTCATTCCTCTGAATAGAAATTTTGAAGAAGTTGACTTTGTTTACTCGAAAAGTGAAACAAGGCAAGAACTGAGATGAATTAATTGAAAACGATGAAACAATAGGTAGGCCTATCAAGTACTGAACAATGTTTTTTTTTTCATTTCAGTGCTTATTGTTCCGAATAAGTGGAATGTTCGCAAAAATATTCAATGTTGAATTTACAGCAAAAATGTGCTTGATGCGGTTCTATTGATCAGCAGTTTATTTGTCAGAATTCCATTTCTTTTTGGGCGTCGTAATCTATACTTACCCCTACTATTCCACCAAAAACAAGACCGTATACCGGTAGAGAAGCTCCTGTCAATCCAGAACATATGCAACCAATGAGGATGTAAAACCATTCTGGTTTATTCATTCTCATCACTTTCAGCATCACTCCTTTCGATTCTATTGTCTCATCCTAAAAACAAGAATTCGATAAATAAATACAAAAACCTCAAAGTCATTTCCACACAATGTTCATAAAATAAACAACAATGGTAGATTTTGGGAGAAAAACAACTACTTTCCTGAGAGTCAAAGAGCTCGAAACCAGCCTGTAGGTGTCTAGCGTGGCCTGGCTAAATCGAAATCAATATAGGCATTCAGGAAATAATCACTTGTATCAGTATTCGTTTACACGAGTCGATGCATACATTTCGGGAGGATATAATTCAATGTTCTGCGTGGCATTAGATAGGAAAGTAGTTGTTTTTCTCCCGCAGTTGTAACTACTGAATCGTTCCATATGCAATTTTGAAATTTCGAGGGTTCATATAACATTATATACGCGTATTCTTCTAGGATTCCCATTTCCTCCCAGGAAACTGAGAACTTACGACGAAGGCAGGCTTACGAAAATTACAGCCTGGAAAACCAAAAACCCAGTTGAATTCAACGCCACCAAAACTCAAGCTTGTATTTTCTCTAGAATGACGGAACTCAGTATGCCTGATATAACAATGTCTGATACCCCCATTCCCACCAAGACCAGTATATGTATGCTTGGTATTACCATCAGCACAACTCTCTCATGGAAAAATCATGTCTGATCCATCGCAAAAGCTCCTTCACAAAAACTCTGAATCTTGTTCCGTGCGAAAATCTGTTTTACACCTCAACAGCTTCTGATGATATACAATGCACATATATGGCCAGTTTCAGAATACTGTTCTCATGTATGGGGTTCAGCACCCAAACATATGCTGATATTCTTAGATTCCATCCTGAAAAGAGCCATTTGCCTGATGGTGGGTGATGCCACACTCACTAAGCAAAATAAGCGGAAAAAATGTATCCTTCGTCGACAAGAAATTGACTTTTTCATCAAATTTTCTATTGAGTCATTGAAGGTTGATTCCGTTCCTTATAAAAAAATACAGTATCATGTTGAGAAAATGATTCATTATACAAATTACTATCTTATAGAAAACGACAAACTATAGAAACAAATTTTGCGCGAATGTCATTGTATTCAGAAAAATATTGAAATAGATACAATTTGGAAAAAAAAGTTGACAATCGCTATAGTTAGAGTTGAAATTGGAAAAAGGCATCTGATGAATCAATTCATTTACTCTTTTGTTCTCCAAAATCGGATAGTTTGCGGCGCTCTGATGGCTTGGGGCGTTTGTCAGTCAGTCTGAATGTTCTTAATTTTTTGATCTGATGCGTATTTTTTTTATATATTCCACCGTTTCTCTTCTGACACCATGTATATTTCGATTTGTTGGTTTGTCAAGCGCATATGGGATTTGGCATTATTTAAAACACAAAGAAGAAACTGATTGGTTCAAACCCAAGAAAGATCAATTATCATTTTCGTTGGAAAATTGAAAAATCGTTGAAACTGGTATCTTCCGATTCATTGAATCATTCCAGGCAACAGTTCCACCACCTGGTATTTCCCAGAGGATCGGAATTTCACTCGACAATGAGTTGTTTTTCTTCGTATTTATTTCCGGATATAGGAGTGCCAACATTTTCTGCCAAGAAATTAGAGATGAATCGATAAAGTTGTGGTAACTTGTTATACCATATAGAATTATGTGGTAAAAGATGAAAATCATATGGATGAATCAATGTTTTTTCATGTCACTCACAGGTGTGTTATCTTCAATTTTTTGTTCTTCTGTTTCGTTTTCTATTTGATGGGATTTATTGGACCAGCTGAAAGCTCGACTCAGTCTTTTATCTCCTGAAAATCAAAGAAAAAATTGAGTTCTTGGTTATCATTATAAATTCTATCGCATAGTCTAGACTCTAGAGTCTACATCAAAGAATCTCATAATCCTACATGCAGAACTTTGCATGTCAAGTGTGAAAATATAAATTGAGTCACAAGGGCAGAAAATTGGCTTCAGCAGCCCGCGGATATTAGCTGCACGAGCGGTTTCTACATGTGTGACACACAACTGTTTTTCTCCTACCTACACACAAAAAAAACTGAAAATACAACAAAAAACTTCAATTTCATAATTGTTGTCTTGAATCCAGACTTCGATTTACACTGACGTGAGAATCGTCTGAATACGCATCACGCAAGTGACAGTCAAAGGTGTCTAGATAGTGAAAAACTACGTCCAAGAGCCAGTCCAAGGAACGATTTACATTACTTTCGATCACATTTTTAGGGTTGATATGATTCATTTCCATACAGCGTGTCTCACTTTTAACGCCTCCCCCCCTCTGTATCTCAGCTTTTAGTCGTGAGATTCTTACCAAATTCAGACCGGTATGAAAAATCATCAACATGATCAGTTCTTCAGAGACCAACTTTTTTTTGACAGTGCTGTGCGTTTTCATTGAAATTAATAAATGGTTGATTATTTGGGATTTTCTCTGCTCGTTTCTAAAATATAAAAATATGAGTCTCATTTCAATATACAGTATGATGCAAATGTATGGAATAAATTAATTTCAAAACAAGACGACTTCCGAAAAAATCCAAAAACTAGACTTCAGAACTTTATTAATTGATTTATTTTTTTAAATAGACGACCCTTCGTTGTTCAATTCTCAGTAGCAGACCTCTGCAAGATTCAGTTAATCAAATGATAAGCCATTTCAATTTCAATTTTCTTATGCAAAATGTTGACTGTTGAATAGACGATCAGTAGACTTTTCAAACGAGGTGTCACATGACCCCTGTTGTCATTTGAAAAAATCGTTCATTACGTCATTACTCCAACACCGGTGACGTAACATCTCACATATGGATATCATGGAATGAGGCTTCAAAAATGAAACCTCACATGTTTTTGGAATTTTTTAAAATGTCGCCCATTTCTGAAATAATGAATTTATTCCATACATTTGCATCATACTGTATATACGTTTAGTATTGGACGAATCAGATCAGATCCGTTTATTTTTTCCATCAGGGAGCCTGAAAGAAAAATCAAATCGTTGGACAGTGATACTCTGGTTTGAAAAATGTTTGATCAACTTACAGACAGTATTAAAAAAGGAGTTGATTTTTAATGATATTATTGTAGGAATTTTTCGCAAAACAATAACTTCGCATCATTGATTCTCATGCTCTTTTGAAGCTCCAAATATTCAAAGTCACCTCATTCCGAATTACCAGGATTATCTTAATTTTTTATTCCTTGAACTCACCAATTTCCAAGTAAATAATTTTTCACGTTCGCAAAAATGCTATTAGAATGTGCCTGTTTTCTGTTTTGTTGGAACCCTTCATAGTAATTATATGGAAATGTACATAATATGAGGTCATTTTCCCTGTTAAATAATCCTAATATGATTTCTTTAAAAAATTACTCTTTTTTATTTTGATGAATTCGGAAAGAATTGCACAATAAATAGCTGAGGTATGGAGGGGAGGCCGTTAATAGAGAGACACGTTATATATGGCTGGCGGCGAAAAAAAGAAACACCACGATTTCATGAGTGAAGACAACACAAACCTGTAGTTTCATTTGTTTCAGTTAAACCCTGCGACTTCACCAAATTATAGTATCCTCCTTCTTTCGCCATCAGTTCGGAATGGGTTCCGATTTCTTGAACTTTTCCAGCTGAAATCACCACAATTCTGTGTGCATTTCGGATCGTTGAAAGGCGATGAGCTACTATTATCGTTGTACATTCTCCACTGACCTAAAAAAATCATCTAGAGAATCTTAACATCACTATATACAGAGAAGTGCACAAAAAAACGGCCAGGACTGTGACTTTTGAATTATTCGAGATAGAATTTTGAGAATTGGTGGGCAGCTAGTATACCAATTTTTGTTCTATCACTTTCGGTTTTACTGAAAACGAGCCCAACTTTTTTAATGGGACACCCTGTATTGTATTCCATAATCGTTTATATAGGGATTGTTTTAACGATTTCATCAATACCGGGTTTGAAAGAGTTATTTCGAATGATTACGCAGATATTCGCGTTCTAAGTTTCCATATGCTCAATGAGTGTGACAGAGAAAGAAGTTTTGATATTGTGAAGTCACACCCATTGAGCATATGGAAACTTCGAACGCAAATATCTTTGTAATCGTTTGAAATAACCCTATCGAACCCGGTATCGTTGAATTCGTCATGATAATCCCTAACCGACTATGGAATACAATACAGGGTGTCCTATTGAAAAATCAAAAGTTGGGGTCGTTTCCGGTGAAACATTGTTTCATCAATTAATGAGTATGGTATGCTTGCTAGCCACCAATTTTCAAAACCCTAACTCGAATGGGCGTGTACACCCTAGTAGAACTTTCAACTCAAACCATGTTTATAACGATCCTTTTATACATAAATAATGATTGACGACATAATTCGATCGAAAAATTAACTGGAATGTTTTATTTTTGGACATAAATAATAGTACCTTCTGAAAACGGACCCTCTTATGACGTAGAAACCTCATCTCGCCATACTCAAAAGAAAATACCAAACGCCTGACGGAGACTGAGGCAACTGATATATTAATTCTTTCAACTGTGATCTCGCGCTAATTCACTATGTCAGAAATCATGTATCATTCATCTCTGTCTGGAATAGTCTTGTTTCAGTATTAGGGTTTTGACGTCACATAATCGCCTCGTTTTCAGAGGTCCGAAAAATCGGGGATTTCAATAACATTTTATAAAACGTAGGGAGCTCACAGCAAGAAACGGTTTGCAGTGGTGAGCTAGTTTAGGTGAGTTCTATCGAATTATGAAATTAAATTTTTTTGTGATATAAGCCCATTTTGGGCACTTTTCTGTATGTACAGTGTCGGGTCAAAAATAAATTAACCAGTCGATTTTTCTCGAAGTGCATGTATTCCAAACTATGACTTCATAGTTAACCAACCACACAAACCAGCTCATTGAGATAGTTCACGGGGTAGTTAAGGCTTTTGATATGGCACTGGATTGGGCTCTTGTTATTGTTATAATCTGAGGTTATATAATTGATAAAAAGAAATAATTATACTTCTTCGAATCGATAATAATTATGAATTCATACGAAGTATTTTTCAATGAGAGATCTCATCATATAATTGATGAAAATAAATATTCGATTCATTGTAAATATATGTACGTAGCGAATTGTTCAAATTTTCTTGAATTTGAAGTAGGTAAGTACCTATAGTTCCTATCTATGATATATTTTTCTTACAGATGATGAATTTCTTATTCAATATAAATACTCAAACCAAACAATAA
Source organism: Phaedon cochleariae (assembly GCA_918026855.4). Lineage (NCBI taxonomy): Eukaryota > Metazoa > Arthropoda > Insecta > Coleoptera > Chrysomelidae > Phaedon > Phaedon cochleariae. Next base: position 3,265,747 of record OU896714.1, on the reverse strand, counting down.
ACAGAAACAGATGATACAATAACATCAGTCAAGCTTCACAAGTAAACCGTCACGACGTAATAAAGTTATCCTAACGTTAAAGTTAACGTGGTTGGTCTGGTGATAGGTTTGAGGAAAAATGACTTATTTCACAGGTATGATAGTCAAGTAGAGAGTTATCGAAAATTAATCAGACTTTTCTTTTTCACTTATAATTACACGAGGGCTATATTTTGAACTTGACATTTCAATGTAATTGTAAGGGGGAAGTAGTAGTGGTAAACTCTAACATTTTGAAATAAGTGAACACAGTTCAACTGTAGGGCAATGCACTTCCACCTCAGGTTGAGTTAATTATAATTATTGGGAAATAAAGTAAAATCTATCGCCAACCGTCTTTGAGTAGTCAACATCACACTCACCACCACCTGAATCAATACCACAAGAATATGTTTGCATAACAAATCAAATAAAAAAATTGCTATGACAATATTTTGAATCCGCAGAACGAGTAATATTATCTGACAGTTTTTAAGTTAAATTGTTTAGAGGTAATCAAACTCGAATTATAAATGTTAGGTTGACTTTAATAGGAGCTTGGGTGAAATTTTGTGAGACAATTCAATGAATACGTTTATCACATTATATTGTCGATAGTTTTTCCCCAAGACTCAACAAATCCAGGAACGGGCCCATGGGGAAGTGGCGAGTTAGCAAATGAGATTCAGTAAAGTGCCAGAAAAAAACGTTTCATAGTAAATATTTATTTTTTCTGCCTTCAAACTTAGGATTATCTACTTATTCAAACTACAAATTTACAAGTCCAATAACATAAAATTTCGATGCTGTAGTCAGACTTTCCAAGTATGAACATGATGGAAAATTATATTGTCAGTTCAAACTAGAAACTTTCAACTGCAAATTCGCGTAGTTTCCATAGATAAGATACTTCTGTGACCACGCAAGTTTCAGAAAACTCCACATAAACGATATCAAAGATTCATTCACAATTTTGGTAGTCATGTTTTCAAATGTTATGTTCTGATTTGTTGCTGAGAAAGTTTGGGCAAACTTCTTTCGCTGTCCATGTGGATAAAATCACAGCGGTTTATAGGATTTTTTATACATGAATGAAATTGTCAATCAAAAAATAGTATATTTTCATACAAGTTTTATAAGACACTATTGTGTCGCAAGCGTTGTTTGGAGATCCACGATGAATACATCGAATATCAGAAAAATATGAAGTAGGTAGTTGGTAACAATGAAAAAACATTCAGCAAAACAATTCAGCGTGTTTCGATACGCATTTGGGTGTCATAGTGACTTCATTGAAGGCGCAAAATAGAAGAATATATGGATTTGTAATGAAAAAATTCCTATTTTGTATGGTTCTCCCGAATATTAATAGGAAATGAAAGTTCGCCTTGAATGACCCTGTATATAGTGCAGTAGTATTTGGATGACAGAAATACCCTGCCAGTTTTCGTCAAAAAATGTACGTCCTATATATAACGAGCTCTAACTTTAATTATAACTATCTAAAAATAAATTTCCTAAGCATCTAATTACTTTGCTCACATATTATGATTTACTTTCTATTTAAACATTCTTGAAAGCATAATTTTCTGTAATGCAAAATACCTGAGTGGATCGCTTGAACTATACTTGAGAGTTGTTCGAACGAGTTTTTAAATTACAGACTGAAAAATTGGGAGACATAATAAACAGTATTGATGCAGTGGAAAAAGGTGAACAAATGACGAATAGGCGAATTGACAGCCATAACTCTTTTTTTTCGCCGGCGGGAGTAGAAGTTAGTTTCTCTGGTAACAAAAGAGGGACAGAAGTCTCGTATTATTCCCTAGGGAGATAATGTGACATATTTTCTTCCTAGGGAGTTTATACCAACTTTACATTTTCCGCATAGCTCTGCTCTTTCATTTCAGAACACCCTTCTCTGAAGCGAGTATAAACTGCTTCATACAGATTTCTAGATCTCACTGGTAGAAAGTTGGAAATCACTGCAGAAGCACTATCAATAGTTTCTTGGGGTTTTCCCCTCGATTTCTTCTCGAAGCTGTTTTCATAAATTCCAGTTTGATATTTGCTGTCACCATGGGTTGTCAACAAGATGCATGTTGTCAAGATACGAATTCCACAAACTATACTACTACTTATTATGACAAAACACTTTGACCAAATTTTTATTCATTCTTAATTTTTGTGTTTTCGCCAGCGTAAAAAATAGTATATACACCATTACACCACAGGACAAAATGCTATTTTCTCTCGGTGCTTTGTATCTCTAGGGCTTCGCTCTCGAGCTACAGATCGCACCTTGGAAAAAATCTTGCATTTCTGTCCCTTGATGTATAATGTTCTATTTTATTATGACTATTGATGATGTTACATGACCCATATGAATCGTTGCCTCATCATAACAATAAGTATTATGGATAAATGAATATGACTTACCGAATCTAAAGCAGCTTGCACTTCTGATTCGCTCGTAGTATCTAAAGCAGAAGTTGCCTCATCTAAGAGCAAAATATCTGGCTTCCTAACCAATGCTCTAGCTATGGCGATTCGCTGCTTCTGTCCTCCTGACAATTGTGCTCCTCTCTCCCCTATAACAAAGAATTATATGGTATTCTGACCATTTTTGTGCTATGGGAGGAGAAGTATTTTCATGATTGATTATACCCAAACAGCACAGAATATTCTATGAATGTTCTCACAACGTTCACAGCATACCTCCTTCAGAATATCCCAAAGAAAATTCATAGAATATGATGAGGATGTTCTGGATGTTCATTGACTGTTTTACGAGAATAAGGAAGTATTTAGCAGAATGGACAGTTTCATTCACCATTGGCGTGCGATGTTGAGGGGTACAAAAAGGCCTTTATTTGGGAAAAGGATATTAGGACTCATTTTAAATAACTTTTTCATCGGATTCATAATCAGTTTCCTCAAAACCTTCCCAATCCGTAGTCTTGAGATCACAAGAGCTAAAATAAAATATTTCAAAATACCGCTACTCACGACAACACTCTTTCAACGATGCAATTTTGATGGTATGTTGAAAATATAACATACAATCACCATCACAGTTTCGAGAAAATCGTATCATTAATAACTGAGATTCTGGGGCGGGAATTTGAATTGTTCTTGAGATTTTGAAAATATGAATTGGGGGGTTTTTGGGGATGCTGATTCTGAATCTGATAAAAACAGTTATATAAATAAGCCCTAATATCCTTTTTCCGAATAATTGTCTTTTTTGTACCCCTCAACATTGCACGCCAATGGTGAATGAAACTGCTGTTCACTATGCTTAATACTTCATTGTACTAACATACAATCACGACTAAAATTTCAAGAGAATAGCATCATTAATAACTGAGTTATCAGGGTGTATTCATGAAAAGCGGGACACACTGTATATTAATAGAATGTTCTGAGAATGTTCTGAAAAATAGTATAAGAACGTTTTTGGAACGTGAATGTTCATAGAATATTCTCAGAACGTTCCGTGCACCTTGTGAGAACATTCTGAGAATATTCTAAATGTTCCAACGGGAGTATTTTAAGAACGTTCTCAAAGTCACTTTGTGCCGTCTGGGTATTCTGATTTTCTCAATATTTGGACTGGGTTCTTGCTTCAATATACAGGGTGGTTGACTCACCTATAACAGTTTCGTATCCGTGGGGTAACGTCAGGATGAATTTGTGGACGTTGGCTTTCCTAGCAGCCTCTTCAATTTCGGTTTGTTTCGCATCTAGCTTTCCCAGTCGGATATTTTCTGCTATTGTGGTGGCAAAAAGGGCCGGTTCTTGGCTGACCACTGCGATTTTTTGTCGCAGCCAGGTTAGGTTCAGGTCTCGTATGTTTACACCGTCGATAAGAACCTATAAAATTAATAGTTTATATTCGTTTTCGAGTTAATGATGTGAGAATTTTTAAGTGAAAACCCCTGTATATGAGTTCTTGAATAATCCTTTATGAATAGGTAAACATTCTCGAAAACATTGCACCGTATTGTGGATGGCCAATAAATTTAATCTAGTCTGCTGAAATTTCAACTTATATCCTGTGATTGAAATTATACAGTGAGCAAAAAAAATTAGCAGGTAGGTTACTCACATTTCCAACAACTGGATCATAAAATCTTTGTAACAACTGAATGCAAGTAGATTTTCCACAACCCGAGCTTCCCACCAATGCAATGGTTTCCCCAAAATTGATCTGCAGATTCAACCCTTGAAGGATCTAAAAAACATGTAATGAAGCATAACTGATGATGATATCAATTGATCACTTGGTATTGCAAAGCTATACATACAGGGTGTCCGGAAATTATGCGCAAAAAATCAAGGAGGTGATTCTGCATGAGAAAACATGAGATTTATTTCATATATACTCGGGTCCGAAATGCATAGTTTTCAAGATACAGTGTGTTGAACTTTGTGTTGAAGTAATGTATCAATTTTGAGATTAATATCTCATTAAATACGCGAGTAATTAAAAAAAACAGCTTTTAGTTTCCAACTTTGACACCCTGTATATATCGAATATGGGCTAAAATGAAGAATAGTATTTAGAAACTCATATTGTTTTTGTTCAAGGAATATATATATGGTTAATGGATTGACCTCCTTTTAGCGGACACCCTGTATAAATTGACTTTGCCAAATTTTCATAATATAATCAGTTGTAGAAATATTGAGTGCTACTCGTTTTCACATTGTCACCCTGTATATACCTTAACGTCAGGTCGAGCCGGATAACTGAAAGAAACGTTCTCGAATTTGATGTCGGACCTGAAATTGTCCAGTTTTTTGCCACGATCTTTGCTCAGGTTGATTTTTGGCTCGCTGTCTAACACAGCGAATATTTTTTGCGCTGCTCCTCTGGCCGCCCCAAAAATTTCCAAAATTGGCGCGCCCATGCCAAAATTCCATGTCGCTATCAGTGTACAAAAAAATACCTGCGAATATTTCGAATTCAGAGGATGAATAATTGTGAATTGTAGAATTAAAATTGAAAATATATTGCGTATCAACATTAGAATAAAGACGCGGCAATATTTATAAGGAGGTGATTCCTCAGATCATTTTATGAAAAAAAGTTTGCATAAATGTAGGTCCGGAAATGCATTGTTTCCAACATGTAGTGTGTAAGAGTTCGTATAGGTATATAGCGATTCATGTTACGGACCTTCCACAAATTTGATAGATATATAGACATAGACAGATTGATACAAAATGATTGACGTTTGGATAACACCTGAAAATCATAGTTGAAAGTGGTCACTTTCAACAATTTTTGATTTTTTCAGTCGAACCTTCTTTTCAAATATCAATCAATCAAATATCAATCCTGTGAATTAGCACTCATTTACAGTTGCAACTGTAAATTAACCCCAATTTGAGTTGCAACTATGTAGAAATTAGAAGGTGTTTTGAAAAAAGTTTTCACTGCCTTATTCACAGTTGCAATTTCAAATTAGGAGATGTGTAGAAAAAAAGTTCTCTTGTTTCAATTTACAGGTGCAACTGTAAATTAGGCAAATATTCGTGAAATTTTTTTTTCTCAGGATGACAGTTCAGACACGTCGTAGAATTTTGATGTTTATTATTGTGCAAACTTCCCGAAAATGAATGCTTAACCAATCTTTCCACAGGTAATTTTAATCCTTTTGGTAAAAGTTAGGCAAGTCAATATGAGTTCAGTTTATCGTGCGGGTATTTCTCCTGGTGAAGCTACTGCGTTCGCGAAACATGTTTTTGAAAATTTCCTGGGAATCTCATCATTCGTGAAATTTTTCACATTTAATATGGATTTTCATCAAGTAACGACCGAGTCAATTCAAAACATAATGATTGATTTAGGTTTGATATCGAAAGTGTTTCTTTGAAATGCCGATCATACAAAATTGATTCGAAATTACTCGATACAAATTATTAAAGAGTGCCTTGCCTGGATTACCGCTGGAGTTTGGTAACGAAAATATTATGACATACATGACAGCCGGCTGCTGGGTATGTAATTTTGTTTATGTACTTTAGGGATTCAAAGGGTACTTTCATTCCCTATTTTCATGGAAAAAGTGGTACTTCGAATCCCTAGGAAGACATTTTGAATCCCTAGTGATTTATAGTACCACCTTTTACCCCGAAATCTAGATCACCATTGTTACTGAGGTCGTTGATATGGTAACAATAAACCACATCGATGACGTTTCAGAAATAGAGTACCTACCGATTATAGTGGCATTTAATTAATTTTTTCTTGTAATTTTCAACGTTCAACCTATCCTAAAGTACATAAAATAGTATATACACCTCAGGACTGATGACTTTTTGTCTCGGGATTTTGTAAGTTTATCAAACTACCAATGAGGAAGCGGAATACACAATGGAAAACACAGCATTTTATCCTGTGATTTTATCCAGAATCCAATCAACAGCCACAGTACAAAAAAAAAATATGTTTTCGACAACAATATTTTCATGAAAATTTCCCCTTTTGAATTTCATACTCACAGAAACCATATTCCCTGCAGTATAAACCCTCTCGGAGGCAGGCAGATACCTCTCTTCCAGTATCAGCCCCACGCCATACCAAAACGACAAGGCGTAGCAAGCGTAGACGAAGAACCAGAGGCATCCGTTGCTGAGGGAGTTGAACAGCCCCCTCTTGATGTTGTTGTTCCTGGCGTGCACCAGGTGTTTGTGGTACCTCTCCGACTCTTTTTCTTGCCCCTCGAACGCCACCACTGTCCTGATGGAGCTGAAGACCTCTTGGGCCACGCTGCCAGCAAAGCCGTAAGCTTCTAGTTCTTGCTGGGAGAACTTCGTGGAGATCTAGAATAGATATTAAAGGGTTTGGTGAGGTTAGGCACAGCCTCAGCTAAACAGAGGGTCACTTTGACTATTGAAGTCTTTGTTCATTCCCCCACTATCTTCCAAGCTGAAATGTATTCCAGCCTGAGCAAAGGTCTGAGGGCTGCCAATAATTACATCTGTCCAGACAGCCAAGCTGCTGAGCAGAGCCCTGAAATCATTCGTTTCTACCTCAAAGATTACATGGGACTGCTCTGAAACACTCATACATCTGGGAATTGACAAAAAAGACACACTTATATGGGTTCCAGCATGGCATGAAGGAATCAAAGGGAATGAGGCAGCAGATCGCCTTGCAAAAAAGGAGCAGAGTCTGCATTTTTTGGTCTTGTGACTTTCTGTGGGTCAAGCAAATGTCACCTGATGGCACAACTCAGGAAATGTGAGGGGATCGAAAAATCCAACTACAGGAGAGCAACTCTAGGTCAACAGAACGCGAAGAGGTCCATTAATCATTCGCAAAACAGAGCCAAAGAGCTACTCAATCTCAGCAAACCAGAGCTGAGGCTTATCACAGGCTTTCTCACAGGACACAGCCCTCTGAGGTACCATCCCAAGAAGATGGGTCTAGCGGAAACACTTGCTGCTTTTGCAACAATAACGCGACCTAGAGTGCTTCGAACGTCTCATTCCACGCTATTTAGATAATGTGGACACAAATATGTTTTATAAGAGATGGAATGTCATTTTTCTGTATCCCTACATTGAACGAGAGCAGGTATATTATTGATTGAAACCCTAAAGTTATATCAATATTATGTCAATGAATGTTTTTCCATGAAATGAATATTGGAATCTGATGATTCAACGAACACTTGAAATGTCGTCTCGTCTTTGGGCAACTCAATTAAATATTAACCAGGAGCTATTTCACTTCCAGTCAGCTGCTTATAATCTATAAGGCACAGATCCGACCTGTCCTGGAATACTGCTCCTATATTTCTAGTGCAGTACCCAAACATACCCTGAAACTGTTGGATTCTGTCCAAAGAAGGGCAGTTCGTCTCGTGGGTGATGCCTCGCTCACAAACTCACTCACTTCTTTGGAACACCGTAGAAAAGTTAGCGATCTGGCTCTATTTTATAGATATTTTCATGGATGATGCCCTTCTGAAATATCAACAATTGTTCCTTCTTTGGCAGTCTCCGCTCGATTAACCCGTCGAGTTGAGGCTTCGCACCCCTTCGTGGTCACTTTGGAGATCTGCAGAACATCTCTTTCAAAAGACTCGTTCATCCAACGAACAGCGAGGCTCTGGAACACATTGCCAAGGGAGGTGTTTCCCGAGGCATATAACCTCCAGAAATTTAAGGAGAACACCAATTCCTACTTCATTTTTATTGGTTCTCACGATTTTCTCTAAACATTACAGGATATCCCTGGTTCGTGGGAACCAGAATATAAAAAAAATTCTAAGAATTTTTGCAATTCGTTACTGAACAAGATATATCCGAAAACATTTTCGCGGGACGCCTATCCAATTTTCAGATCTGACGTATCAAATCTGAGAATTATGATGATTCAGGAATGTTCCAAATGATTTTTCATTTAGTATCGAATTAAAAAAATATTTCATTTTGAGAAAGGGTTGTTTGACCAGCAGTTTATGTTAACCTCAGTGAAAGCACTGTATAATGAAAAATATGAACTATCATAGTTACTTACCATTGTTATCAATGCCATGATAATGGTCGATAATGGTAATGAAACCACGCACACTAGTGCTAGCTTCCATCCCTTTATCAAGGCCATGATGATGCCAGCTACGAAGGTAGATTCAAAAAAAAGAAACACTCCGATTTTCTCTCCTATTCCTTCTTCTATTTTCGAGATATTCCTGAAAATTGTTCGAAATTCCAAATCATGACAATCATCAGAAAAATCAATTCTCAAAATTGTTGAGATTGTCTTTCTTCGTATTTCTGCATATAGTAGCATTATTTCAATATAATCATAGTGCAGATTCGTTTCTAAAACGTTCTATGATTGGTGAGAAGTCATATTTCTCAGTATACCATAACTATATTCTTCTTCTTCTTCAAACATTTTTTAAACAAGGTGACACGACTGACTATCGATTTAATTACCATCGTCATTTATTTATTCATTTATTTATTTCAGTTATTGCATTACAGTATCTTCTTCATTGATACATTTCATACAAATAATATATAAAGTATAATTAATTTTAAAATTGTAGAATTTCAAGGAAAGTCATATTTTCAACATTACTACGAGTATATTATATGTATATCGAGATGAAATTTGTTTAAAGAGACAAGGAGAGAAAATCAAAATAAAATTCGAAAAATTAATGTTTCACCTTCTCGATTGATTTCCATATACGCAGTATCACAAATCCAGTTGACATATTATGAAATTTAGTTGAAGCACTTTCCTTCTTTGAAAATATAATGAGTATATAGATCATGATCCATAAAAATTATCTACAACACGTCACTATTTCGTGATATGTATATTTTTGAATAATTATTTTTTAATTACATTTTCTAGAAAGTTATATATTTGGTGCATGAAAATTCATAGCACAACATTAGCACAACATTCAGTATCTGGTTTAGATTCCACGAATTATTATAGTCATTTCTGAGTCAGATAAATAGGATTTCCATCACTCTTTTCAATTCTGTGGGAGAATTTCCAAACTTACAATCATAATTTTTCCATAAAGATATCGCAAGAATATTACATTATTCATTGTTTATTGACACAAATGATATAGATTAGTGCTTTGTATTACCTGTCCTGAATTTTACAACTTGTTATTACGATCATAATTTCCCATGTGAGTGAAGGAACCCGAACAATGGAAAATATAACTTATAAAAATATACATCAGTGATTACCTCGTAATGAATTTACTATCCCGTAATACGCAAATATTTGAGAGAAATAAAATGTTATAGACATTTCGATATTTATACAGGGTGTATCTGAATCACACAGAAAAAAGTCAAGGGATGTTTCCTTGTGACATTCTATCAAATGAAGTCCATATCATGTGTCCTAACTTGCTCCGTACTTGAGCTACAGGATGTTGAAGTTGGAAGTATCAATTGTTTTTAGTTTCAACCCTCATGTATAAGCCTTCGTGGTGCCGAAATTCAGTATGGATGGAGACTGAGAAAGTCTCAAAATGATTTTGATTAGGGTTATTGAGTAATCTCAATGGAAGGGTTGAAAACACCTATAGGACCAAGAAAAAAATATCCTGACGTTCCGCCACGGTCTCATAGACCGGGATTGAGGTTGATACACCAGGATGACTCGGCCTATGAGACCGAGTCAATTGAACGACTCCTGAACCCGTCTGAATTATTGTCACTAATATTGCGGAGAGTGACCGAGACAGCTTCAATGACAAGTTTGCATTGCAAATTATCTTCATCAGACACACAGACAACGAATGTTTGGTATGCCAATACTGTGGAATAAACGTTTATTCAGTGGATAAATTGTATCATATTTTTTTTAGTGAATATAATCGAATATAAGTGATCCAAGAATACGTAATCTATATAAATATATATTCTTATGAAATTTTTTTCGACAATCTAGGAAGAATACTGGTTCTTCAGGACATACTTTGAAGAAGGTGCGTTATTCCTTTCAAATTAGGGGCTGACCTCCCTCTGACTCAGTGAATTTATACGATCTCGAAATCTGCTCATTTTCTAAACTAAACAAATATCACTTACACATCCACCGAACATGAAATGAACAATTAGCGACTCCCCCCCACCAGTGTACAAAAATCTGGATACACGTGACATATTCAAAAAAGACATTTGAGTGAAGTATTTTGTACTGCACTAGACCACTACACCGAAGCCGGACCGAGCTGCCAGACCACGCGGCGTATACAGGTATACATGTATACACGAGTGCCGAGTTGGTCTATAAGACCGAGCTGGAATTCTTGAATTTGTAGGATCTAGGGTCCCAATTATCAAAAATTTCAACGATGTACTATCATCTGTAAGCTTTCGCTACATAGAGTCACTGATGGTTTCTGAGACAAATTTTTGAATTTTGCTTCGGCTCTAATATCAAAAGTGTGAATATGAGCCCGGCAGTCAAGGTGTTAAAATTTGGAGTCGAATCGAATTTTTATTGTTTCCTCAGAAACTAAGCTATAGATACAAAAATCTCACAAAGGGTAAAAAAGTTGTTATTTCAATAGTTCAATCTAATAAAAATTTGAATCTGACAAAAACCGGTGGTGTACAATGGCATTCACCATAAATATCGATAAATATGTGACGCCACTGGAAATATTATTTCGAATCTATTTGCACTAGAGGAAGCTCCATATTACTATTAACGAAACCACAACGTTTCATTGGATTGATGAAAAGACAATTGAGAAATGAATAGAAACAACATTTTTCATGGAAATATTAATACACTGTATCTCGAAAACGAACAAAGCAAGTTAGGACAAACGTTTATATGAACTTTATTTCCTACATCTGATAAGGAAATGATATATGCCCCACAAGGAAAGTGAAAACATTTTAGATTTTTTGACATACAATGAAGTACCTTATTGATTCATCGAACACAGTAAAATAAGAGCAATATTGTGTTACAGCCGTAGAAAATAATATATTGTTCAACGAGCACGGAATGATAGTGATTTCCTACGAGATTGAAGTTTGCAGCATAAGCCATAGGCGAATGCTATCATTCGAGTAGGAAATTAGCATGCCGTGTAGGTTATACACTATAATTTTTCCACGGCTATAATAGATAACAACGGCATTTTCGATATCTTCGTCTTGTAGCCATCTGATATCCTGTCAAGTAATGCTCATCTATTAGACAGAGCTGTCATTTCTTCATATTTGACATTCCATGAGCGATGAGATTTTTTTGAAATAATAACACAATGTAGTCATTGTTATATCAGATACGAAAATGATATTGATGACATACAAAGTACCTCATTGACGTATCGAACACAGTAAAACAAGATCAATGTTGTGTTATAGCCGTAGAAAATAGCTAATTTCTTGAAAACCCTCACTTATTTTCTTGAATGTCAGGACAAAAATTATCAAAATAGACTCACTGTGTGAAAGTTGAAGCAAAGTCTCCCGTTTGATTTACATCGAACCATCCGATATCTTGGTGCAGTGTTTTTTCGAGAAACACACTCCTCATTTTGAAAATCTGAAAGAAGTTATGATCATGATTTGATACATTTTGACAGTAATTATTACGCTGCTCTTTCAATATTCGAAGGAAGTCGAAAACTAATATAGTATCTCTCAAAATATATAGTTTGGGAAACATAATGTATTTCAAACTTACTCCCACAATCAGGTGGGCATGAAATTTGATCATCATCATTATCTTCAGTAAAAACTGTCTGTAGATTGATTTAAATTTTTTTTTCTGTCAATAAATTCATTTCCACAAGATGGATATTTTCGATAATCAATGAACACTCTCTCACAATAGAGCAAAAATTTGTTTTCATGCAGAAATTATGCCTTTTACTCGCCTTTCACCAACGCATTTTATTTTACCCTGGTGCATTCATTTAGTGTTGATTATATGTTGTTTTTTCCATAAAAGTCAGTACCTCTATATGAATTATTGATTGCCAATCCAATTTGATTTCTTTCAATGTTCAAATATTTTCAAATATTTAGAAAAAACAATCGTAAACCATTCTACCAGCGGACCTTTACTACTCACTAAGACTTATGATACTTACTGGTATGAAATATTGATTGCCGATCCATTTTGATTTTTCTCAATGTTCAAATATTTAGAAAAAACAATACTAAACCGTTCTACCAGCGGACCTTTATACTACTCACTGAGGCTTATGGTACTTACTGGTATGAACGTCATACAAGCATGTGGAAGTCGGAAATAACAATGACAAAATTATTTTTGTTCAGAAATGTTCATTGACGAATTATTAAATGTCAGTAGATAGTAAATCAAAAGTTAAGATAGGGACATGAAAGCCGTTTTGACCGATAGTGAAAAGTTTCGACACAAAAAAATCCTAAAGTTGAAAAATCTCGATTTTGAACACCCTATAAATAAATAAGTAAAAAAATGTGTCCCTTGCCAAATTGAAATCGAACTGTACGAGCGACTTTCAATTTTTTTAACAACATCGGAGGATTAGGGAGTTGACAAGTTTTAGCTGGGACACACTGTATGAAAAAACATAGGTATGAACTCAAGAGCATAAGTTTCAGAACGGTTTTGTTATCGTTTTTTAGAAATGGGATGTTTGTCACCGAAAATATTCGAATCACTGGAATTTATTCGTCTTCCACTAGAATTCAATGTATTTCCAACTGACCAAATTATTTGACACACAAATGCATAAAATAATGTGAACAATTCAAAATATTGCGTGAAAGTTGTTCCCGAAGAGGAATGTTGATTTTTAATGTGTCACAAATAATGCCCGTTGGTAGCTTATTCGACCAGACGCTCGTGTACAACCAACTGTAACGCATACTGTGTAACATTGGCTATCAAATCGACCAGCGAGAATTTCGTAGCAACGCGTTCATGCATTACTACCATTAAGGTCGACGTTAGAAATCAAAATAGCCTGAGTTTGACCCTTAATGTTCAATGTTACGAGCTACAATAATTATTGTCTACCAGTGAGCGTTAAAGGGTTAAAGATGAGTATTTCAAATGTTGTGTATATGGATTACTTGGATACAAAAATCTCACCTGTCTATTGGAGGTGAAACTATACAAAACAACCGAAATATACGTCGCTACAATCGTGACCACCCCTATGATGCAAGAAATAATGGCAAAAATCTTCACATCAGCAATCAAACTATCTGCCAAATTGTTCCTTTCTTCCACTGTCATAGTCCCATTCAAGGCAGTTGCATAGTCCACTATGGAGCCAGTCATATCACCGAATATCAGCATCATGTAGGGCTGAAGAGACCCACAAAGTATGGTACACGCTGATGCTAAGAGGAGGCATAATTTGTCTAGACTTGTCGAGTATTGAAACTGAAACAGGAATGCAATTAAATATCTGAACTATCAAATGAACAAGCATGCGCAATCCCATATCTCAAGTTTCAATCAAATCATTAAAATAGTATCAAAAAATGATAATCAAATCACAAAAATGTAATAATTAGATATTCCAACTTTCGATCTTATAATCAATATACTATTGGAAAACTTTCCAACTCTCAATCAAATCATTAAAATACTATATCAGAAAAGGAATAATCAAATTGACAAAAATGTAATGATAACATGTCTCAACTTTCGATCGTATCATCAAGATACTATCGAAAACGGAATAATCAAATCCATAGAAAACAATCAGATATATCTCAACTTCCTATCGAATCATCAAAATACTTCCAGAGAAAGAATAATCAAATCAACAAAAATGTAATTTGATGTCTCAACTTTCGAGCATGTCATCAAGATACTATGGGAAAAGGAATAATCAAATCTACAAAAATACAATCACATATAACTATCTCATCTTTCAATCAAATCATTGAAGTACCATCAGAAGAGGAATAATCAAATCAACACTAATTCAATCAGATATCACAACTCTCCATCATATCATTAAGATACTATTGGAAAAGGAATAATAAAATCCACGATAATGCAATCAGATATTTTTCAACTTTTGATCAAATCGATAAAATACTATCAGAAAAGGAATAATAAAATCAACAGAATGTATTAATTAGATATCTCAACTTTCGATCGTACCATCAAGATACTATCGGAAGAGGAATAAAAAATCCAAAGAAAACAATCAAAAATATCTCAACTTTCAATCAAATCATCAAAATATTTTCAGGAAAGAAATTATCAAATCCGCAAAAATGCAATCAGATATATTTTAGCTTTCGATCAAAACATTAAAATACTATCTGAAAAGGAATAATCAAATCTACAAATACGCAATCAGATATCCCAAATTTCAATTGATTTATTGAAATATACTATCAAAAAAGAAATGAATAAATCAACAAAAATGTAATTAGGTATCTTGACACTCAATCAAATCATCGAAATACTATCGAAAATGGAATGATAAAATCAAGAAAAATGCAATCAGACATCTGAGCTTTCAATCAAATCAATAAAATACTATCAAGAAAGGAATAATCAAATCTATCCATGATTGTTGTTGGTTAGTGGTAAATCAGTGTTCTGTGAGGAAAAATTAGGTTATAATAACTCACCAGACGATAATATGGAATAGTTGGTTCTTTATTGGAATCATCAGGTTTTTTTCTGAAAAAAAAAATGAATTTGAATCTCAAGGGGGCAACTACCATTTGAGTTCTTTCAAGAATAGAATTTCAACATTCTGTTCCTTTGTCTCGAAAGCAATTGAAATCCAACTCGAACTTATCTCCCTATATACAGGGTAGTCCGAATTCCACCTGCCCTATAGTTTCTGTTTCAACAGAGATGAAAACCTGGACAGTATGTCCCTAGTTTCTATTTGGTGAACATTAGTCTTGCAAATATTATTTGAATTTTGAAACATTCCTAAATCTGAAACCAAGTTCCATTCATTCTAGTTTTTCGAGATTAGAATAATCTCTTGGAGATAGCAATGATATTGAAATGACAAGACGTATATTTTAATGTTATAAAAATTACTCACATACTCAAAACCCCCATATCGACGTTATTTTCTTGGGAAGCTAAATTCAAAATCACAACATATCGGAAATGCAGTGATAAAAACACAGCGACACTATAACAAAATGCTGGCAGTGGTGAAATTTCTAATTATATTGACTAAGTATAATACAAAAGCCATATGTACACAGACGAGAATAAAACTGTGGGATTAAGCGTCATCTATACAGGGTGAGTCATGAGGAACTGTACCTACTTCTATCACGAATAGAGGCTCCCCAGGAAAATACCTAATGTCCATCAGAAAGTGTCTTCTCCACTTCTTTCCCAATATACCTATAGGATGAATTATTATGAGATCTGGCAAAAACATCTTTTGGTCATAACATTTCAGCAGCTTCTTTGATTCGTCTGATTTTTTCATGGAATATTCCGCAACTACCCTCTAATCGACTGACCCATCCAGAATCTGGAAAATCCAGGAATGTTCTTGAAAAATTTTGATAGTTTAGTTTATCGCAAAGAGTTCATCCTGTATATCGTTTTTGTAAACTGTGACAGAGAAATTTCAAAGGTCACAAACAAACATCAAAAGTAAAATATTCCAAATTTTTTCTCACACTTTCACTGGTTTGAAAAAAAAACTATAAATTTTATGAAAAAACGAAAATTTGGCAACACATTCATCTATTAGGAAATTAATACTTCGCAAACCATAAATTTTACGGATAACAGTAAGACTTGAATTTTCAATGCTTCAGCTCAATGGAAATCAACATATAATTCTATTTTCAGGCCTGGATCTTCATTTTTCTTCTCGTGGAGGATAAATAATAATCACCCTGTAGATCTTTTTCGAATCAGTGGATGGGGTATCTCAGAAGATGTTGATGACCATCGCTATATATGATTATATGATTTCAATTCACAATTTTTTCTATTCGATTTGTTTTATTCAATTAATTTGGTCACTTATTTTCCGTACTAGAATTGATTATCCGCCTTTGTCATTATAGCTTTTGAGAAATGATTGTGAATAAACCTTTTTTTTCTGTTCGACTATCTTGAATTATTTGCATTGATGACCATTAGGATCTAAACAGATACCCCATTCCCTGATTTGAAAATGATGCAAAAAAAATTTAATTACGAAATCCAGGCCTGATAATGAAAGAACATGTTGATTTCCATTGGGCTAAAGCATCAAAAGTGTGAGTCTTACTTCTATTTGTGAAATTTATCCGTTGCGAAGTAATTATTTTTGAATGAATAAATTATTTGTTGTCAAACTTTCGATCTTACTTATAATTTATCGTTTCTTATAAAATTCTGTGAAAGCGTGAGGAGAATTTTGTATATTTCATTTCCGATGCTTGTTTGTGTGCTTTGAAAATTCCCTGTCACAGTTTACAGAAACCATATGCAGGATAAAGTTTTTGATGAAAACTAAACTTTCGAAATTTTTTAGAAACGGTCCTGGATTTTCCTGATTCTGAAAATGTCAGTCGATTAGGGTTAGTTAAGGAATATTCCATCGGAAAATCAGACGAATCGAAGGAGTTGTTGAAATGTTATGCTCGAAAGATGTTTCTGCCAAATCCCATAATTCACCCTATATATTGGTAAAGAAGAGAAGAAGACACTTTCTTATGGTCATTAGGTGTTTCCCTCAAGGTCCTCTATTCGTGGTAGGAGTATGTACAGTTCCTCATGACTCTCCCTGTATAACGTCGTACAATAATAATTATTGTCTTGAAATAGTTTATCTTGAGTTATGTTATACCATTACAATGTGACCAAGGTAAAGTTGCCCAGCATGGGGATATCGGAAACGGAACTCAGATACAAATTCGATTAAATGGGAACAAAGTTTCGCATGCAGAGGGTCATAAAAACGGCTTCGAAAATTTTCAATTTTCAAAATCTAAGTACCTTTTCAATTTTTTTGTCGTACATGAACAATTGTGGAACCCTAATAACACAATTATGTTCCATGGATATCCTTAGGACGTCCTGTCGGGACATTCAGGACGTCCATAGGATGTTCGAATTCAGTACCGTGAACGTCCATTAGACGTCTGTGGGACGCACAAATGTCCCACTTGAGGACCAACTAGGAACGTCCTTGAGGGATGTCCCTGAGACAACTACCGAATACCTAAATCCCACAGTATTCCTCATCAAGGATATCATTAGGACATTCGAAGGACAACCTATCAGCAACGCTGCGGTATATCAATTGGATGTCCATAGGATGTCCCAAGGACGTCCAAATTATTCTTGAATTTGAATTTATTTAGGCCCCTCTAGGACCAGATCTTGCATAACTGATGAGGACATCCAGTTGAGTTGATGGTCCGCAGAAGGTCCCCAATAGATCCTGTTTCCCAAGGATGTCCAATGGACTTACGTGTAAGTTAACGTCCTCGCAGGGACAGCATATTGAAAGTACCGACTGGATGTCCCTGAAGGAACGTTAAAAATCATATCCCAACAGGGATATGCCAAGGACGTCCTTGCATGGACATTCTACAATATGTACCACGTGGGACGTCTAAGGGATGCTATTTCTAGGACATTTGAAATGATGTACCAGCTGGGACATTCTGTGGACGTCCTTGGTCGGACATTGCATGAGATGAACGGGATGGGACGTCCAAACGACACTTATTCTTGGTCCGGGACATTCGGACTCGAATTGTACCAAATAGGGACGTCCCTAGGACGTTGTGTGCTATTAGGGAAATGACTTCGAGCTTTTTGTATTTATTTAACCTTTCATTCCACTTTGAACATTGTGGCTATTTTGTAGTTGAACATACATTTCCCAGCAACTTTTGATGAGAGTTAACGTGGTGATATTGATTTATCTACGCAATGTTTCGTATTCGTAAAACCATCATCAACTTTTGTTTCAAAAAACGGTCCTGATTATGTGTTTACAGATTCTGAAGGCATTTTCTATTCTAGAATCAAGGTGGCTTGAATGTGTTTCGATCTAGCTTCAGCTATCATCAATGTTTTTTTCGAAATTCCAAAGAGGAAATTCCATCAGTTCCACTTATTTCTGACAATTCGGTGGTAAACATTGATGTAGTTTCAATACTAGATACTGAAAAAACATATTTCACTAAATTATTCAATGCAAGGTAACTCGTGTAAGAATCCATTTACATAAAACAATATTTGAAGCGCTGCATTGAATTTGGTGAAATATGTTTTTTCACTTCTCAGTTATGAGTACAAACATTGAAATATAAGATTATTGTCGTTTCAGTAAGATATTAAGTATTTAGGTGCGTATGGAATAACAAGGTCTGATTATTTAAGTTTGTTTTGTAGTAGATAGGTACCAAGTAATGAGCACACTGCAATCCAAAAGAATGTTGATTTAGACGTTCAATGATAAATATCACAATCATTTTGCATGAAAAACAATAATTATATCATTCATTTTCAGATTGTTATGATTCCAAATAAGATTTTATCTCCCAATTATTTTTTTTTCTTGGACGTAATGTTTTTTTTATTTGCGATTTCAATATCAATAATTTCTTGTATCTTCCTCTTCTTATGGCGTTGTTTCGTCGATTTTCAATGAACAAAATAA
Source organism: Phaedon cochleariae (assembly GCA_918026855.4). Lineage (NCBI taxonomy): Eukaryota > Metazoa > Arthropoda > Insecta > Coleoptera > Chrysomelidae > Phaedon > Phaedon cochleariae. The sequence goes on along the minus strand of OU896714.1, from coordinate 3,246,590 downwards.
TACTTCCTTTGACGAAAGACTCTACAAACTCGAAAAACCCCAGATACCAATTTTGAACAGAATCGGATCATAGTTACAAATCTCGTTCGCCATATTGGAGAATTATAATCTTCGACCCCAAAAATCCTAAGACACCAATTTTGAATAGGAACGGATCATAATTGCGAAAGTCGTCTGCCATATTGGATTCGAACTTGAATTCTCAGATTTTGATAAAAAAATCATAATCTCTGACCCCAAAACCCCTAGATACCAATTTTGAATAGAATCGGAACATATAATTACAAAACTGGTCCGCCATATCGGATCCGCCATCTCGAATTTTCCAATTTTGATAAAAGAATCATAATCTCTGGCCCCAGAAACCCCTAGATACCAATTTTGAATAGAATCGGAATAAAATTGAAAAACTCGTTCGCCATATTAGATCCGCCATCTTGAATTTATTATTTTTTTCTCTCATGTAAAAACCTTCTTCAGACAATAACATAACAGACATAACAAAAAAAAAAGAATTCGTGGAATCGGTCAAGAAGGTCACGATTCTATAAAGGACATACAGACATACGGACATTCATTTTTACATAAATAGATAAAGTGATGAAGTTGTTGTTACTCTGGAAGAGATCTTATTTCCAATTTGAAGGCAATTGACCTTGAATCCCAAAAAAAATTTCGGCTGCGGCGCATTTTTTGCCATACAGAAATGTTCTCTGAGTTTCTTGACGTCCTACTGGAATGGAATTGTTATCAATCTGGAAGAAATCTAGCGATGAATAAACAACAACTTTCCTGGGTAGCACCTGCCAGTCACAAGATTGAATTGAACCTTCTCGAAGTTTATACACTCCTGGCAAAAGGAATATTTTCATAGGAAGTCAATACGCAATTGAATATTCTCGAAGTTTATACACTCCTGGCAAAAGGAATATTCGCATTGTGATTAGAGATCCACAAGTATATCTGAAGAGAGAAAGCGACGTAAGCGACGTTGCCAACTTGTGTGTAGCTCGTGTGGCAAACATGCGACTGAGCGTACGCGTGGAAGGCAAGGTATGGCAGTGTTGCTTTGTTTTTCTCTCTATCATATACTTACGTATTCACTTCAATAGATGGTTTCCCAGCATGAGGAAATTTCTTTTGCCAAACCTGTATATGCATTTTATTATTTTTTCTACTCCTTACTCGGTAAGTACTTCATTTTGATACTGATTTGAGGGAGGAAAACACGTTCTACCTCCCTAGGGAGGTAAGTAAATATTTACCTCCCTAGGGAAGCAAGTTAAATAAACTTCATAATTTAACCTAAAAATTGAACTCTTTATTTTAAATCAACATTTATAGTACAATTTGAAAAATTACAGTTTGAAAAATGTGGGGAAACCTCTTGCAGCTGTTTGGACACTTCTACTGTTGTGCTTATGTTATCAGAAATTCTTGTTACAGCGCTGGTCAATGTGGTAGGCAGATGAATAGCAGATGAATTTGAATCGCTGTTATTCTTGTTATAAAGAATTTTGTTTGCCACCTCGTTCTTATTGCAAAGACTATCAGCAACATAACCTTCAGCAACCGTCTCCGCTTTCCAGCCCCCATGTCTTTTAAGAGCTAAAACACTTGAACCAGTGTTAGCTAATAATGTGGCAGACGTTCTTCTAAACGAATGGCCGGTATAAGCTTCAGCGTTAGGCAGTCTGAGAAATTTTGCTATTTTTGTGGGAATAGCTGAAAAAGTGTTCTTTCCCACAGGCTGATTCAAGCATTTGCCTTCTTGGTATCTCAAAAAAAAGCGTTGTTGGGATCTTTCAACCAACGATCTTATTTTGAGATATCTTTTAAAAATGTTTAAATGGCAGATTTTACTGTCTTTGTCTGCAGTGATGGTGAATCTTCTAGATGTACCATTTTTTGAATCAGGTATATTGATTATAATTAAATTTTCCATTTCCTGGACATTCTCTACACTCAGATCGCATAATTCTTGTGAGCGGCATGCTCCAGCAATCCCGACGACCATCACTACCTTCATTAATAAAAAACTTCTATCGTCGGCTTCTGTCAAAAATTTTTCTATTTCTTCTCGCGTGAAAACTTGAGACTTTTTTGGCTTATAGCCATCATTTTTTCTCTTCAAAAACGCCTTTAGTTTAAGGAATTTGGAAATGTCTACATTGTCTTGAATGGATAACGTCGATTTTAGCATCGAATACTCACTCCATAAACTTGCAGGGGACTTTAGGGTCTGTGACTTCTCTACAAAGTACGCCAGCAAAGAGTTCTTGGTAATGCTTTCACCACTTGCAATATTACTGCACCAAGCCTTGAAGTCCTTGTAACACCGATTGTACCGTTCCTTCGATTTCTGAGGTAATAGAGCAGCACAAGCTGCATTCGCAACTGCATCGATATCCATTATTTCGATTTTTTTAATAAAATGACACTGACAGAACATTTGTTTGATTATAAACAATATGAATTCCATAGCGATCAACGTGTAACACTAGGAAACCTGTCATACATACAGGGTTTTTCAGTTAGATTAGTCAAATTATATAAGTAATTGAAAAACATTTTTTTTAATCTAAGGAAACTGGAGTAGAAAAAATATAATACAAAACTCGGGAGGCAGTGTTCTTGACCAGTCTCGGACTATTTTGCAAGCCCTCGCTATCGCTCGGGCGCAAACAATGTCCTCGACTGGTAAGTATCACTTGCCTCCCTTGTAGTGTAAATAACTATTTCTATTGATTGGGATCGTTGTTCTGATTCCGCGAAGAATAATAGGTATTATTCCGCAATTATAAGCTTCTTCAAAGCATTCTTTCGTGAACTAAACAATACCAATATTCGATGAACAATAATGCTGAAGTGGTTTTTCCACATCATTATGAACTTTTCAATAATTCATTGTTATTTCAAGAATAAACAATTACCTACCTGATTTTTAAATAGATAGGTATACTTGAATTGAATACATTGATCAAGAGTAAAACATCGAGGTTTCCGTAATATATCTACAAAATAACTGTGAGTACAATATTTTGACACCTATACCTATACCTTCAGCATCAACTATACGAGGTGGAAAAAAACTACGAATATGGAAGTTGTAGGGTTTCAATTGTACTATATCTTTTGGCACTCTTTGAATAAACAATTGCGAATCGTAATCAGTTTCTTCAAATGGAACACCCTGTGAATTTTCAACTTTGGTCAATGATATTTTTCGCCTGTTCACAAATATACAGCGACTTACCTCTGGCTGAAGTTGCATCGTTTCCGAGATACAGGGTGGTAAAGTTGAAGAATGAAAATCGAATTCCTCGAAATATATGGATATTTTCGAACGTATCACTTCAAGAATTGATATTCGGGGTGTTTTGGGATGCGAAACATGAATAAAGGCACCTTTTCACTGTGGCCATTAGAGGGCGTTAATCAATGCACTTCTTATGGTTTAGAATTGCCATAACTTTTTCTCAGTGTAGTTTCTTACCTAATTCGTTGAGTATACATTTTTCTGAACACTTTTGAGCAAAAAAGATAATGTGAATCTGCTAAATTATTAAAGTAAGCTGATTTCGAGATATTTCGATTTTCAATGTTCGATGTATCACCGGAATATTTAAATTATTTTGAATTAGCAATTTTTGCTGTTACATTCTTGGATGTAATTTGATTAGTAAATTGGCAGTGCAAAAATTTATTCTTCGAAATACTTTCTTGGAGTGTACTTGTCGATTTTTAATGTTTACCTTCGCCACTCTGTATCTCGGAAACGAAGCAATTCAGGACTGAGGTGAGTTCCATCAAATCGGCTCATTTTAACCATTTTAGCATTGAATCAAAGCTACTAATAACAGCAGAAATGCCATTGAACAAAACAGGGATCTTTTGACATCTCTCTGTCGGTTTTTCAATTAAAATGGATCATTTTGTAAAGGAAAATACGAATCAGTAAGACTATATTATGAAATTATTGCAGAAATTTGAAGCAAGAATTTAGTCGGAAATGGCTCAAGGAAACACCAGCAAACTATATATATATATTTTTTTTATATTCTGATTCCCACGAGAAGGGATATCCTGTAATGTTCAAAGAACATCGTGAGAACCAAGGGAAATGAGGTAGGAATTGGTGTTCTTCTTAAATTTCTGGAGGTTATATGCCTCGGGAAACACCTCCCTTGGCAATGTGTTCCAGTGCCTCGCTGTTCGTTGGATGAACGAGTCTTTGGAAAGTGATGTTCTGCAAGTCTCCAAAATGACCATGAAGGGGTGCGAAGCCTCAACTCGACGGGTTAATCTCACGGGGACTGCCAAGGGAGGAACAATTGTTGATATTTCAGGCGAGCATCTTCCATGAAAATATCTATAGAATAGAGCCAGATCACCTACTTTTCTACGGTGTTCCAGAGAAGTGAGTGAGTTTGTGAGCGAGTCATCACTCACGAGGCGAATTGCCCTTTTTGGACAGAATGCAACAGTTTCAGGGTATGTTCGGGTGCTGCACCACAAATATGGGAACAGTATTCCAGGACAGATCGGATCTGTGCCTTATAGATCATAAGCAGCTGACTGGAAGTGAAATAGCTTCTGGCCCAAAACAGAAATCAAGTTTTTGGGATGCACTATTAGCAATTGATCTCACGTGATTTTTCCAAGAAAGGTTATTACTGATAGTAGGTAATCCCAAGCATCGAAATGGATGTCTTCAAAGGTATGATTACTCCCGAAAAAGATCTTCCGTAACAGTTGATGATATACAGGTTGTTTCATTATGAAAAAACTGATATCAACTCTTTTTTTTCTCTTTCGCGATTCGCATTTGTTTATTCAACGAGTGCTAAAAGGTAGAAAAAACGCAACCCTACAACTTACATATAAGTTTTTTCCTTCTCGAAGCTGTAGGTAGGAGTCAAAATATATGGAGACATACAAAGAATGGAAGATTCATGGTCTGCTATCTATCTAATATTTGATCAATTTCAGTATGTGAACCAGATAGAGTGAGTTATGATTCGAAAGATTGTTTAAATTATAGAGGAAAACCGATGCTGGAAATTTCCACTCAATCCTGGAAAGTCACGAAACTCTTGGGAAATTCAAAGCGTACCTACATTTTGTATCGCTTGGAAAAACACATCATAATATGACTCATTGAGAAAAATTAACATGTTTTTCCCTAGATGGAGACGCAAAAACATCAATATGTCTTGTAGGTACACAGTGAGGCAAATGAACGGTAAAATTAATATTTCAACTGATATCTTCGAGAGTTATTGAACTATTCATATGTATTATCACGATGTTCTGAACATTCGAAAAAATAATTCTGTCGCTCCATTGTTCACGAAGCAACACCGCGAATCCGTCAAAACGAGTGGTATTGCTGTACGGCAGCACGATTTGTAATGTTTTGTAACTTGTAATGTTGTTTGTTTACTTGTAATGTTTAATAAATCAAATTGTGTTTTTTTTGACAAATTATCATAGCAACATATGTAATTTTATGGAAATTTTTTTCTTGTAGGTATACTCACCAATGAAATAAATCGGAAATTTTTCGACGTTTCAATGACAGAATAATATTTTGACGTTCTATAATAGTGATTTTGTGCTAATACAATGAGTAGAAATCAACAATCATTAGGCAGGGAATCAACTGATGGTGCCCAAACTGCTTCTATTATAGAGTATGGTATGTCATACCATACTAGCTGGGCCAGTGGAAGTCGTTTTTTGAAAGGCTAAAATTCGAAATCTTTGGAGCTGATACGCTTCAACATAGAGATATCATCAACCTGAGGTGGAGAAGACATACTGCGATCTTCATGAGAGAATATTTTTTTACGAATTTTTTGGGTCTATGCTTACTTTTTCTTCATATCAGCAAATCACTTGGTGGCAATGGAGAAAAAGCCTTCAAATGATATGATCCATATTTTTTTCCATAATTCGATGAAGCCCGTCAATCTGACTTCAAAAATAAATAGAATTCATGTATTATTTTCGAATAAAACTTAGACCATTTCATTTGAAATACTATTTTATTCTTTAGCCACCCTGTATTTTATTGATATGAAGAAAAAGTGAGCACAAATTCAGAAAATTCGGAAAAAAATATTCCAGGAATGTTTTTCAAAGGCCAAAATATGTTGAGAATTACGAGGATAAAGAAAGGTGACACATTTAGGTGGGACACCCTGTACCTGCCTAAGAAAAATTGATTGAAGAAATTATAGTTTTCAACCACCTGTAGTAACCTGAAGTTGATGTAAAATGCAAGAATATAATATGTTTCATTCTAAAATATTATTTTCATGCAACTACAATAGATAGAAAATAGGAATTTGTGAGCTAGGAAACTATTTTCGGTGCCAAAACTGGGACCCAAACTATAGTAATTCATGAACCCATATGAAAATCTAGTAAGTGAATTAAATCTTAAATTATTCAATTTTCAAACACAGCCTGGTGTGAAATTTTCTTACCGAAAACCACACAATGTTGTATTATTTTCTGGGAAGTTTTTCTCGCTCATGAATATTGTGAATAAGAATAATTCCATATTTCCATAAATAATTTGATCACTAGTGGTATCACAAGTGAAAATGAACAAGAATAAAGGAATAAAATTAGAATTATAATAATGACTCTTGATTTTTACCTTTCTTTGCACGTACTTATTCGATAAATTTCAGTGAAGAAGTATATAAATATCTGTTCCAACATATTTTGTGCACAGCTTCAATCTTCAGGATGAATCTCATCTATTCCTCTTTATGACACACCATGAGTTGAATTAGTTTTCGTTTCAAATACATGGGTATAGAAGATATCGATGAACCTATGCCTAACAAATAACCAATAATGACTGTAATTTTCGACTTACTTGTTTTTGCCTTCCTTGCTTTTATCAACACTATACATTTTTCTTTCACCCATTATTTTAATTGGCAGCTGCTATCACTCCATAACCCACCATAAATTAAAACTTATCACACCAACACCAAGTCCAATTAGAAGTCCTTTCTGTTTATGAATAAACTCAGATACTACTAATTTCAAGTTCGTTGCGACTGAAAGAAGAGATGTCACTTAAGGTTCAGTTGGATTTAAGTCGATGGCCAATTAGTATCAATAGAAAGTTTGCGTACAAAACTGATTTAAATTGAGGGAAGGCGTCAGTCGTGCACTTGATGATGTTCGAAATTAATTTCAATGTCGAATTAATCGTATTTGATCTGTGTTCGATTACTGAAAGCAGACAATTGTTTGGCGTATATTTATACACTGAAACAATAATTGTAATTCCCAAGTGATGCGGTTTTCCTATCTGGCAGCATCTAGCCACCTATAAGGCTCGGTAACTAATTGAATAAATAGTAATAAATAGTTTGGAAAACTATAGAAACACTTGTTGTTATTTTCTATTTATTTTTAGTTTGGCTATCTATGAAAGCGTGATTCTTCAGTTTTTGAAAGTACTATTTATTTTTCGTGGAAAAAATCACATTTTACGTTATCCGCAGATACTAACTTTTCGTTCGCAAACACTTTTCGTCCGCTGCAAGGTTGCCAGTTCGACTGAATTTTCAGTAGTTCTGATGATTGGCATTTTTTTAATGTTCTGGTTTCCACGAAAAGGGATATCCTGTAATGTTCAGAGAACATCGTGAGAACCAAGGGAAATGAGGTAGGAATTGGTGTTCTTCTTAAATTCCTGGAGGTTATATGCCTCGGGAAACACCTCCCTTGGCAATGTGTTCCAAAGCCTCGCTGTTCGTTGGATGAACGAGTCTTTGGAAAGAGATGTTTTGCAGGTCTCCAAAGTGACCACGAAGGGGTGCGAAGCCTCAACTCGACGGGTTAATCTCGCGGGGACTGCCAAGGGAGGGACAATTGTTGATATTTCAGAAGAGCATCGCCCTTGAAAATATCTATAAAATAGAGTCAGATTGCCAACTTTTCTACGGTGTCCTAGAGAAGTGAGTGAGTTAGTGAGCGAGGCATCACCCACGAGACGAATGACCCTTTTTTGGACAGAATCCAACAGTTTCAGGCTATGTTTGGGTGCTGCACTCCAAATATGGGAACAGTATTCTAAGACAGGTCGGATCTGTGCCTTATAGAACATAAGTAGCTGACTGGAAGTGAAATAGCTCCTGGCCCGAAATAGAAAATCAAGTTTTTGTGATGCACTTTTAGCAATTCATCTCACGTGATTTTTCCAAGAAACATTTCAACACCCACTGAAAAATATTTTGACACTTGTTTATTATTATAATCACCTATATTATTGTTATTCTTCAGTTAATCACATACACTTATAGATTGCCTGATACTTTGGTACGCTCTATTTATATTAATCATACAAAATAGTAAATAAATTTACATATATAGGTACTAATGATATGCAAACCAAAAAGGACAATACTCTGTTCAATGTTTGACGTGGCAAATAGCCAGGAAAGTAGTTGTTTGCTATATATACCGAAGAAGAAATAATATTTCCATCACATAGAGAATGCGAGGTCTCAATGAATTTCTTATAAATATTTTTTCATGTTCATAATATATCTGATAATATTCCTTCTGATGTATATCAAACTTATTTCAAAATGTTCAACCTCGAATATTTTGGACAAGGCTGAACCTAATATCAACAACTTATATATATCTTCAATTTCTTCGAAAATATATAGGGTGTTCCATTGGAAATAACGAAGTTGGTACCCATTTCTCATATCAGCGATATTCATTTATTTCATCTCTGAAGAAGCGGTTTAAGAATACGAAATGTCCCTGTACATTTTATCGGAACATTATTCGTTCAAGTAACTCGCGTATGTAGTATTATTTTCATTGACACGTTCTTTGCATAAGAATAATCATCTGGTAATTCACAATGACGAGTGTTGTTTTCCCCTGTCCAACCCAAGTGTTGGATATACAGGATTAATCATAAGTACGTTAAAATATTCAAGTGGCGTATGTCTGAGACAATTTCAAGAAAAAAAAGTTTACGTAAACTTGTGTCCGGAAATTCTTTATTTCAGAGATACAGGGTGTTGAAATTCAGAAAACAGATCATTTTCCGATGAACATTCCATAGCAAAAAAGTTGTTTTTATAAGTTCAACAAAACTGGCAAAAACTCAGAATTCGTTTATGGGTGATTCGAATAATCAATGTTCAGTAGATAGATTGATATATTTTATTTTTGGCCAGATTGTAAGTTATAAAAATCATAATATAGTCCTTTCATTTGTAGTAGTTCTTGATGGTTTCCCATTTCAGCAACTACTCCTTTCTCTAAAACACAGATCATATCGGCGTCTTGGATAGTGGTCAACCTATGGGCAATGGTTATGCAGGTCCTTCCTCTTCTTGCAACATCTAACGCTCCTTGTAGAATCTAAAAATATCAAATTCACTTCTATCATATTAGAATATACAGGGTGTCAGTATTTTGTAGCAGGACTTAAATTTCTGGAGGTTATATGCCTCGGGGAACACCTCCCTTGGCAATGTGTTCCAGACCCTCGCTGTTGGTTGGATGAACGAGTCTTTGGAAAGGGATGTTCAACAAGTCCCCAAAGTGACCACGAAGAGGTGCGAAGCCTCAACTCGACGGGTTGATCTCGCGGGGACTGCCAAGGGTGGAACAATAATTGTTGATATTCCAGAAGAGCATCGAAAGAGCTGAGAGAAGACATTTTCATGGGATGGAAATATTTTATGAACATATTTGCGTGGAAACTTCGTTTTCGACATACAAGGTTTCAAAGTTTAAGATTTTTTTGTTTCTTTCCAATTTCCCACTACCATTTTCAAAATAGTGAATTGAATTTTGGTACACCTATCAAACTTTGCGAACGCAATCATAATCGGCCATTTCCACGGTTTCTTCTGTATTACAGCGATATTTTTTTGTTTAATAGTAGGTATATTACGTAATATGTTGTTGTAAGAAGTATATTACGCACGAATGGAAAAGTAAATGCTTTACAACACGCATATAGTACATCAAAAAAGTTTGGACAAACAGTCTGGATTATAATTATTCTTGACAGTTATGTCATCCACTGTTGACGGCGATTACGCGAACATGAAATACCTATACTGACTGAATAAACGAAGACTAGCTACTTACTGAGGCTGTATCTCGTGTGTTCTTACCTACTTCATATAGAGGCCGTAGGTGAAAAATTTCATCGGACTTGCTCTACCAATACAAAAGCCGAATTGATCCACACGTGACCAGCCTTCCTCGTGTTTCAGCGATAAAATTTTTGACGTTTGAAACGTCAATTATGTTGGAGGCCGGAATGATGGAATACTCATACGACTACGACTCGTGATACTATTTTTCTGGAAATATTCTTCGATTGACATACTCCAGCTTGCTGCTATGATTTCGCTCATGAAATTGTTCCAGAACTTCTCACCTACGGCTAAAAAGTTTTGATAAACAATGTCGAGTTGAGGCTTCGCACCCCTTCGTGGTCACTTTGGAGACCTGCAGACATCTCTTTCCAAAGACTCATTCATCCAACGAACAGCGAAGCTCTGGAATACATTTCCGAGGGAGGTGTTCCCCGAGGCATATAACACCAATACCTTCCTTATTTCCCTTGGTTTTCACGATGTTCTCTGAACATTACAGGATATCCCTTTTTGTGGGAGCCAGAACATAGAAAAAAAAATCTTACTTTTTCACTCTCGTTGTCCAATGCCGAAGTCGCTTCATCCAGTAACAAAATTTTAGGATCTCTCATCAAAGCCCTGGCTATTGCTATCCTTTGTTTTTGACCGCCAGAGAGTTGGGTACCTTTGGCACCAACTTTGGTTTGATATCCCTGGAAATCGTGTTTGGAGAGTAGATAATATAAAACTTATAGTATGAGTATGCGATGTTATTTCGAAGTGATGAGGTGCTGTGAGAAAAATCTATGATATGCAGAGTGTTTCCAAAATAAGAGTAATAAATGTGTTTAGTGAATAAAACCGTTGACAAAGGATCAAAACCAAATGTACAGTGTGTTCAGTATTCGATGCTTTTTGCGTGATATCTCAGTTATCTTTGGAGATAGAACCTTGCGGTTTTTGCGGTCCTGTGCCACTTTCTGTGAAACTCAAGATGGCCTAATCAGATTTTGCATAACTCTTTTCGTTTATGAGATACAGGGCGATTTTGAAAATTCATACATTTTGAACCCCCACTTGATCTACAAATCTAAATCTTATCCCATAGAGAATTTTACGTAGAATCCAGTGGCCTGCTCAGTTTTTTACTTTTTCGGGGTACGGTTTTGCAGATACGACTCAAATTTATGATTTTTTAAATGGAACTCCCTGTGTTTTATAAGCTCATTAAATTCTTCATTCTTTTCCCTTCAAAATGATTCATGATATATATACGCCCCCCCTCTGTATCTCAGCTATCAGTCGTGCGATCTTTACCAAATTTGTATCGTTATGAATAATCGTTATTATGACCAGTTCTTCAGAGACAAACATCATTTAAGACAGTGCCGTGCATTTTTATTGAAATGAATAGGGGTCAGTCTTTTATTGAATCATATTAGGCATATTTTCACAGGAAAACTGACCTCATAATATTGTTCTTTATGGTTTCAAAGCCACATAATATGTGGATTTTCATGAGATGCCTATGAAGGGTTTCAGAAAAACAGGCACATCTGAACAGCATTTTCGCGAACGTAATAATTATTTACTCGGAAACGGTGAGTTCAACATGAAAAAGTTCACCTCGTTTTTCCTTCCAAATCATGATTTTTCATCTACTGGAGCCATTGAACGTTCCAAAATTCGTAGTTGATTTGAAGTCACTATTTATTTGAGACTGAAAATTAGAAAAATTAAGCCAATCCTGTTGATTCGGAATCAGGTGATTTTTTTGCATATGGAGGTTCGAAAGCATGAGGAACAATAATATGAGGTTAGATTTCCTGTAAAAAAATGCCGAATATGATTTTATGAAAAATCGACTCCTTTTAAGTTCAATAAAAACGCACGGCACTGTCCAAAATAATGTGCATCTCTGTATAACTGATCATATCGATGGTTATTCATACCACACCAAATTTGGTTGGAATTGCATGACTAATTAATGAGATATATAGGGGGGGGCGTTTAAAGTGAGACACGCTGTATAGATATCGAATTTCCAAAAATGTTCGAAAATCACAAAAACATTGAATTTTTAATGGATTTTTCATATAAAAATATTGCCGATTTCTATCGATTTTTCCATGAAGAGAACAAAACAATAACAACACTAATTAATAGTGATAAAAAATTACTCATATTGTAGAATAAGCACCTGATTGAATATATACTATGACAATTGAATTCCGAAATTATTCAGTAACTTATTCATTGAAATGATCAAATTGAACTTCCTGCAACAACAGACGCAGTTTTCCAGAAATTACAAAGACATCCTTCAATGACTTTGGATGCATAAGACGTATTAATTGCGAAAGTGTGAGAGGGAAAATGGATATCAATTTGAACAATTCAATGAATAAGTTACTGAATAATTTCGAAATTCAATTGTTTAGTGAATATTTAAACAGGTGCTTATTCTAAATTATTAACTTCTTATTGCTATTTATTTGTTGTCATTAGGTAACTATAAGTTTTGAGTTTTGTTAGTTAATAAGTGTTGATATTGTTTTTGTCCTCTTCATGAAAACATCAAAAGAAATATTCGGTCAGTTGAAACTTTTTTATATGAAAAATCCATCCAAATCCGTTTAAACTTTTATGGTTTAGTGATTTTGGAGCATTATTGGAATTTTTATATTTATACATGATATATCATTTTGAAGGGAAAAAATAAGAAATTTAATGAGCTGATGAAATACAGGGTGTTCCTTCAAAAAATCATAAGTTTGGGTCGTATCTCGAAACCCATACCACAAAAAAAAATTTAGTGCGCCACTGGATTCGGCGTGAAATTCTCTATGGGTTCATATTCAAATTTGACATAGAGGGGGTCCAAGAAGTATAAATTTTCAAAATCGCCCTGGATATCAAAAACCAAAACAGTTGTGCAATATCTGATTAGGCCTTCTTGACTTTCACAAAAAAGCGGCACAGAACCGCGAAAACCGCAAGGTTCTAACTCCAAAGATAACTGAGATATCACGCAAAAGCATCGAAAACTGGACACACTGTACAAGTACATTTCTGTCGATGAAAATATTGGAGATATTGAATTTTGAGAAAGGAGAACCAGTAGTCCAGTTGGACACATCCATTGTGTATTTATGTTATATTTTGTGCCTTTGTCGATTGACTACAATATATTCTTCCGGATCTATGCATATAACAACCCATTTCATTTATTGCTTCAATTTTAGAAAAAATACAATATGAAGAGTAATTCCACATGGATTGTATAGTCCTCAGGTGGTTTCGAATTCTTTTTATTCCTATACTACTAAATTTTTCAATGGTAGTACGCCTGTGGATTCTCATGATGAAAAAGTATTTTTTTATTTTTTCTTCTGTTCTTTTATTTGTTTAGAGATATTTCTCAATGAATCGAAATCTCATAACTACAACAGCTTTAAAACTCTGTGCTTTATGAAAATGTCAATTCATGATAACAACATGTTTTTCTTGAGGAAACATATTGTTTTTCCAGTAAGTATTTGCCTGGAAAATAAGTCATTCATGCAGTTGCATCACTCTAATATGGGTAACCACATCTTACTAGCAATCATTTTCTAGGTAAATTCGTTAATTCATTGTATCAACTTTCAGATAACACTTTGAATGCACTATTTATTTATTGTTTATTGTTTTGTCAACGACTCTGAATCATTCAATCATTGAAGTTCAGATAGTGCATTCTTTATTCCAGAAATAAACGCACAAACTAGTCTTGATAATATTATTTGTCATATAAATAGTTTTTGAAATATCCTATCGAATGACTATGCATGAAATATCGACACATGGATTATAGAGAAAATGTCACAAAAGATAAGATTTTTTATAATCTTGAAATGTAATTTGACACTCTCTTCAAAGCTGGCAGAAGTTTCGAAATGTCCTACTTCATGGGTTAAAATGCACTTAAAATCAACAAGAAGTGGTTCATTTGGAATTTTTTCATATGCAATAGTTTGGTTTCTCGCATTTTTTTTCACATTCGATCTTTATTTGACATCTCGTATTTCTGATATCTTCAAGACTTGTTTCGATAATTGAATGGCCATCAGCTGGTGTCCTGGTGTGATTGTTTACCTCACTAAAATATGAAAAAAATTCAAATAAACCATACTTTTTGTTGATTTTAGGAAATAAAATGTGTTATTGAAGTACAAAGTGACCACTGATTGAAAAAGAAGGACGAGTTAGTTGTCAATGAATATCCAAGATGGGTGGCAAAAGAAGGGGAAATTTCGATTTTTGTTCGTAAAATATCTCGATAAATAGCGGTTTCTTCACATTTTCATTGTGAAATTCGTGTTTTTCAGACGAAAATGAGTCAGGACCAGAAAAAAATTTCGAAAAAAACCCATCGCATGATAAGGGTCCTTTTACTGTATTTACCATAGGAAGGGTAGAAATGAAAGCATGTATATTCGCAGATTTGGCAGCATCCATAACACGATCCATCTCAGTACCATCATTGTCATAAGCTCCGTAAGAAATGTTCTCTGCAATCGTTCTATCGAACAAGGTGGGTTCCTGGGAAACAATTCCCAACTGCGACCGCAACCATTTCAAGTCCATTTTCCTCGTATCCTCACCATCCACTATTACCTCTCCCCCTATGGGATCATAGAACCTTTCTAGCAGTTGAATAATGGTGGATTTACCGCAGCCACTGGAACCAACTAGAGCGACTGTTCTTCCTTTCATCACATTCAGATTTAGCCCATTCAGAACAGAGACAGATGGTCTGGTAGGGTAGGAGAAGAATATGTCTGAGTATTCAACATTTGCTTCATTCTGAAAATGAACAGTCATAGATGATGATTACCATAGTACGAATTATCCTTTTCTGTGTTGTCAAGATTCTTTCACTGTTCAGTTTTTCACTGAGCATGTCTACATGATCGGTGAAACGTAAGTTTTTATCCACATGTATACACAAAAATTTAGTACTTTTAGTGGACTCGATACTTGTTCCATCAAAAACAAATTGTAGGATATTCAAGTTATTTTGAAGAGTGAAATATATACATTCAGTCTTGGAATCATACGAAATCAGGCAATTTCTTGCACACCAATCATTAAAATATTTCTAGTGACCGACCACTAATCAAGTATCGTTAGCGAATAGAGCTAAAAGTTCAGTTTTCATATGTAGAGGCATGTCATTGACAAACAATAAAAATATCTACAATATTCTTTTTAACGCGTCGTTCTTGTGATGTTCAATATCGGTTTTGGATAAAAAATTCGAAACGGTTTGTGATAATTCAACAGAATTTCCCTCAGATACTAAACTTTTCAGGCTCTGTAAGATGAAACAGAGTGATTATAGCACTCTTGTTTTAATTACAATCAAATATTATTATTGAACTGAAAATTTTGAACTACAAATTGAGAAAGAAATGCACTTATAAAAATTAGGTCGATTCTTTTCTTCACCACCGCCAGATTCATCCGCCACTGAAATACTTTTTAAAGTTAGTATCATTTTGTTAAGAATTTTGTTGGTTTATTTAACCGTTTCGTACTTTTCATTGAAAAACAATATTCAGACTCGTATATTTTCAACAATCCATATCTCGAAAATGACGCGTTTATAAGTATATGTTTTTATGAACTTTTCTCATTATTTCAACGAGTACAACACAATGTTGAATTTTTTGAATTACAAACTGGACCACCCTGTATATGTATAGTCAAATGCAATGGAAGTGACAAAATTTGGCGGTGATATCACCTTTTATCACTTCTGCTATAATAGCTCTCACATCATCCAACCGCGTCATGTTCTTTGCATCTGACTGTACATACTTTACATGATTTCATAGTTTCAATATTAGTTATAGCTCATCACATGCTTTGTCAACGAAAACTTTGGGTTTATAGCAGTGGCGGCTCTTCAGAGGAGGCAACGGAGGTTGAGCCTTCTCAGAGATTTTCCTTAAACTAATATTATTTATACTTTCTCATTAAAAGGACACCAAAATACATGGATTTTGATTTTATTTCCTGTTTTTAGTTGAATATCTTTGAATTGGCAACAGTGCTTGCCCACGCATCACACGTTGAATTCTGCAAATCACGCGTGAAATATTCAACTCGGCAACATCTATAAGAGGCTAGACTCCTTCACATCGTGCAAACCTACGCGCGCAATGCAAATGCCCGAATACGCCCGAATAGCACGTGTTGGTCGTGTCGCTCCGCGAATTGCGGACAAAGAAGAGTGCATTGTTTATGTTCATGTTAGGTTTATGTTGAGGGGCTCTATGAATTTCTGAAAAATGATAGTTTTAAACGATTGCGATTTAGTGGAATACTTTTTGGTGAACCCATTCAGTGCTTTGTCTTATGAAGATAAATTGATTGTGAAAAACAAACGTCCGACACCGGAATTAAAAAATCTGATTGTAACAGGTAACAAACAAAATCGTTCTTTCAATTCTGATAATTATAAAAAATATATCTGGTTGACGGGATCTGAGGTAAGGATTAAGCTATTTTGTTGGTACTGCGTATTATTTTCAACCGATAAGTCGTCATGTTGGGGGCGATTAGGATATAATGATTTGAAAAATTTGCCTCGCGGATTGGATAGACACTGCAAATCACAGGAACACATCTCTTCAAGTATTAAGTTCAGGTTAACTGGTAAACAGAATGTCATTAAAGCTATCGATTTGGGTGAGTAGAGAGTTGTTTTTCACAATGAATCTGATATCATTCAGCCTCCTCTGTCATGAAAGTAACGAGCCGCCACTGGTTTTTAGTGCGATAAAAACTTTCTTCTTGTTCATTGTTCACTATGGCAACTGATAACTCACCCATGGATGTTTCAGTGCGTTCACCATATTACTAACTAAAGGTTTCCTTTCTAGAAGGGATATTATTCTTGCAGCAGCATTCAGGCCATGCTGGAAGTTTGGAGGTATCGCCAAGGCATTACCAATGGCCCAAGAGCCAATAGACATGATCTCACATACCCTGAAACGATACACAAGCACTGAACGATTTGCCATTGGATAGTGAAAATGTACGCTACTTGAAAATCGTTCCATATTCTACGGCTCCATCAATGATGAGTTTTCCTCCATAGGTCATACCGACTAGGTAAGAAGCAATCATTAGGGCTCTGGCCATTCCGAGAATGAGGCCTCTTATATGCGATTTTCTGTTAGCTATAGCTCTGTAAGGAAGCAGTTCTTTCTCGAATAGATCTAGGAATACCTGTTCGCATCCTAGAGATACGACTGTTCTTATATTCCCAATCGCTTCTATAGCTAACTGAAAGGAAGAAGACCTAATGGTATATTGACATAAGCTCAGACCTGATTCATCTAGGGTGAGCCAAAAATGTGTACCGAGCTTTCTGGAGGTGATGGTACATTGAAATGAGTATAGTTTGTTGAATGAACTGATGAACTGATGGCCCAAAATGTATATCTAGAGAGATAAATATCCTTCCAAAGTTGATGAAATTGAAATAATTTTCCCGCATAACATCTAAACGATGAAATTTTCTGCATAACTGTAACATTTTTCTGAGACACTTCTACATGTCTGATATTGTTATAAAGGGTGCTTTTATAGGGTGGGTCATGATTTTTTGAATACAACATTTTTCCTCGAATTCTTTTTGGTGACAAATAGGAGCATTTGTTTGTTTCCATGTATTATCATTTCCAGAAAACTCGGTTTACATTTTTGACTCACCCTGTAACATCCTTATTGAAAACTGGGGGCCCAAATGCTATTGCTGCCTGCTGTCCTCAGATGAAGCTAATACAGGGTGAGTCATGAGGAACTGTACATATACTCCTAACACGAATATATAGAAAGTATCTTCTTCACTTCTTTTCCAATATAGGTATTAGATGAATTATGAGATTTGGCAGAAGCATCTTCTGGTCATAACATTCCAACAGTTTCTTCGAATAGTCTGATTTTTTCATGGAATATTTTCCGCTACTACTCTCTAATCGACTGACTTATTCAGAATCGGGAAGATCCAGGACCGTTCTTGAAAAATTTTGATAGTTTAGTTTATAGCAGAAAGTTCATCTGGTATATCGTTTTTGTAAACTGTGACAGGGAATTCTCAAAGGTCACAAACAAACATCAGAAATTAAATATTTCAAATTTTCCTCATACTTTCACTTCAAAAGGAACATTCTCAGATATATGTATGAACACAAAAAAATGGATATATATATAAAGAAATACATTGAGAATTCGCATTCTCCATGTGATGAAAATATCAATTCTTTCAACAGAAAACATCTACTTTCCTGGCTATATGCCACGACGAATATTGAATTACATCTATTGAACACACACGATGAGAATTCGAAAACAAAATCTTCTGAAGTAGAGAATTTGCATTCTCCTTCATATAAAGATATGCATATAATATAATTCTGAATATTCAACAGGAAAAAACTACTTTCCTGGCTATTTGCCACGTCGAACATTGAATTATATCTGTTGAATATCCAAAAATAGAGCATGAAAGATCAAAATCCTGAATGATATAAAAATATAACTTACCGATATGTTCAGAATTTCTTTCCACGTCCTGTATGATGAATGTCAATTCATCATACATTCAAAAAACTTCCACTTCAGTTTGAAAAAAACTATGAATATTCTGGAAAAAACGAAAATTTGGCAAAACATTTATTTATTCGGAAATTAATAGTCCGCAACCCATAAATTTTACGAAAATAAAAGTGAGACTTACATTCTCAATCCTTCGATGGAAATCAATATATTATTTTATCTTCAGGCCTGGATGAAGTAATTCATTTTTTCGTAGGGGATGATGATTACCCTGTAGATCTTTTTCGAATCAGTGGATGCGGTATCTGTGAAAATGTTGATGATCATTGCTATGGTAATCTTATGATTTCAATTCACTGTATTGTCAGTATGGCTTTTGAAAAATAATTGTGAATAAACCATTATTTTCTGTTCGGCTATTTTGAATTATTCGAATCGATGACCATTAACAGCTGAACAGATACCACTGATTCGAAAAAGATCTACAGGGTGATTATCACCCCACAGAAAAAATGAAATGACGAAATCCAGGCCTGGAAATGCAAGAAAATGTTGATTTCCATTGGGCTAAAGCATTGAAAATGTTAGTCTTTCTTTTATTTGTGAAATTTATGCGATGCAAAGTAATTATTTTCGAATGAATAAATTTGTTATCAAACTTTCGTTTTTGCTTGAAATTTATCGTTTTTTGAAAAATTCTGTGAAAGATTGAGGAGAATTTTGAATATTTTATTCTTGATGCTTGTTTCTGTGCTTTTAAAATTCACTATCACAGGTTACAAAACCATGTACAGGATGAACTATCGATATTGTTCAAAAACGGTCCTGGATTTTTCCGATTCTGGAAATGTCAGTCGATTAGGGTTCAGTAGAGAAATATTCCAAGAAAAAATTAGACGATTCGAAAGAGCTGTTGAACAGTTATGCCCAAAAGATGTTTTTGCCAAATCTCATAATTTACCCTATATACTGCTAAAGAAGAGAAGAAAGCACTTTCTGATGGTCATTAGACATTCCCCCTATTCATGGTAGGAGTATGTCCAATTCCTCATGATTCACCCTGTATAAGAGTCACTCACCTTTGAAGATTTCTCCAGCATTACTTGGTTTTTAATAGCATCCTGTCTCAAAAATTTCTGTTCCAAATAAACGGAAATGAATATCAACGGAAAAATGATAGATAAAACTAAAGTTAGTTTCCATTCATAATAAAAACTGATGGCAAAAGTGACAATGAATGTCGCTGTTAAATTCAAGACTGTTCCGATATATATCCCAGCTGCCTATAACAAGATCGTTTCAATTGAAATGTTGAAAATGCACATCAGTGTTCAATCTTTACTCCTTGCATTTTGGTAGCATCATCTGCTAGTCTGGCACATATTGCTCCGACGCTGTTTTCTTTTTTATCGAACCACCCTATTTCTTGCCTCAATACAGCTCTGAAGGTGTCAATTCTCGTTCTAAGGGTAAGTTTTTCCCCAGCAATTCCAAACGTCAATAACTAAAAACAAACCAACTAAAAACCGGTCAGGTCATCAATAGATAATCAGACACTTTTCACCAATACATCAATACACTGCAATCATACATAAAATTCACAATGGAAATGGAAACAGAAAAGTCAATCAATTCCTTAGATTTGACAATATGACCTACTCACACTGATATTACTATTCATAATAATTCAACACATCCTTATCAACATGAAATTGGAGCATATAGTATGTCACACGAGCTAGTGAATGTCCCTCTTCCAAAAGTAAATTTCAATGTCATAACGCAGATTGTAGTCGACAATGGAACGTTAATTTGAATTGACTCAGCCGGTACTTGATGGAAATCAATGGCGAATGTAAAAACCCCACAAACGATAAGATTTCCACAAAATTCCTAAAAGAAGAAGAAGAAAACAAATTCAACACACGTCAACCATATATTAGAAGATAACCATAGTATTCATGATAATTTCGAAATTCTACACTCAATCATTTTGAATCATTAGAAATCAACAAACTCGAAAATGTTGACGTTTCAGTTCACCACTGTTGAATTCGTTTTAGGTAGTAGGTAATAATATTTATTTGCGATCAACCCTTTCAAGTTAATCCGGTAGACCGTATTTTAGTGTAGATATTGTGTCTAATTTCCGAAAATGAAGGTTTATCGAACCACAGGTAACTAATCCTTCAAGTTGGGAAAGTAGGATAACGTTGGTTTAGTTCATTGTACCAGTATATCACCTGACGAAGCTACTGTGTTCACAATTTTGTGGAAATCTTATCGTTTGTTTACAACGTTTTTACAACGTTAATTTGATTGACAGTATTATTTCTAAAAAACTCCATAATGAAGTTTATCTCACTATCATAATCAAAATCGTAGAACTTTAACCTATTTCGGATCATCAACTTTCAAGCTAATCATACATCATATTTCAATGTAGATAGTGTGCCTTCTTTCCGAAAATGAAAGTTTATCGTACCTTTCCATAGATGATTGTATCCATCGCCGGTTGGGACTTAAAAGTTTGGCAAGCCAATGTCAGTTCAGTTTATTGTACCAGTATTTTACCTGAAGAAGCTTCTGTGTTAGCGAAACATTTCGTGTGATTAAGGATTTTGTGAAAATCTATCGTTTGTGGAGTCTTTTGCATTTACTATGTATTTCCATCAAGTGAGTCAATTCAAGAAAGAAAAAACAAGACGAAAAGGCCTTGTATAATTTACCTGAAGAAACGTTGAACCACCTATAACGAATGCAAGGCAGAGAAAGTACAAACAGAAAGTGTTATTCTCAGAGATCATTTCATCGCCTTCTTCAAGAAAGAGAATCTACAAAACAAGTAAATCGTGACGTCAAGGGACTACTCTTTGTATGTAATGGTTCCTTACTCCGATAATTGCTCCAAATATCCATCCATTGATTGGATATGCACCGCCTTTGATCACTGAAGATATACATCCTATAGCAATGAGATACCATTCGGGCTTGCACATTTTGATCACTTTCGTAAAAACTCCGTTCATCTGTACGTCTTCCTATCGAAAAGAAATTTCAATTCACTATATCATTGTGTAGTAGGTACAAGTCCAACTCAATCTCACATTTGATTTTTCATCGATGTTTTCATCATCTACTTTTTCTGTTATGAACTGATGCATTGACGAACTGACATGTCTCATAATTTTCTGTATTTCTAGAAACATATATTGATGCATATTTTCGAAACTATACAGTATCAAAGTAGGCACTTACCGCTATAAGGTTTGGTATCTGTTAAACCTTGAGAGTTTACTAATTTCAGGTATAACCCTCCCTTTGCCATCAGCTCTTCATGGCTTCCTATCTCACTCACTTTACCTTCAGAAATGAGCACAATCTTTTTCGCTTTTCTGATAGTTGATAATCGATGGGCAACTATGATTGTTGTACATTCCCTACTGATCTTGAAAAAAAATATAACTTTGAAGGCACTATTTCAAAAGTGATCCAATAGACTTTTGGGCTATCCCCAGTACTTCTAGCTCAAGTTCCATCCGCAAATGAATAGGAAAAGCTCACTTTCGTTTTAGTGGGGATGACCAAGGTGACCTGATTTGTAAAGTATCATACCGAATCTAGAGCAGCTTGTACTTCTGCTTCACTTGAAGTATCCAAGGCCGAGGTGGCTTCATCCAGAAGCAGTATTTGTGGTTTCCTGACTAGGGCTCTGGCTATGGCAAGCTTTTGTTTCTGGCCTCCCGATAGTTGTCCTCCCATTTTCCCAATAACAGTGTCGTAACCATTTGGTAGGGTTAGGATGAAATCGTGTATCTTCGCTTTCTTAGCTGCAATTTCTATCTCTTCCTGCAATGCTCCCTCCTTGCCAAACCTGATGTTTTCTGCTATGGTAGTGGTGAATAGGGCAGGCTCTTGACTGACGACTGCTATTTTTTCTCTCAGCCATCTGAGGTTCATGTCTTTGATGTCTATATCATCGATTGTTATCTATAGAGGAAAAGGCAGAAGCCAGAGTATAGAGAGAATAGCTCCAGTAATGTTATTGGGATTTATCAAAGTTGGTATTGGGAAATTGTACTCACCCTACCCATATTAGGATCATAAAATCTTTGTAGTAACTGAACACATGTCGATTTGCCACATCCTGAATTGCCTACCAAGGCTACAGTTTCCCCAATATTTATCTGGAGATCAAATGCCCATAATACCTAGAAGAAAATAGTGTCTAAATTAGACAGTCTACTCAAACTATTTTGACTTCTTTTGGAAAATAATCCAGTTCGCAAAAAGATTACCTTCACATCTGATCGTGTTGGATAACTAAAATACACCTCATCAAACTTGATACAATTTTGGAATTTATACAGCTTCCTTCCTTTATCTTTGATCTTGTTGATTTTCGGTTTACTGTCCAGGATGTAGAATACCTTTTGAGCGGCTGCACGAGCTGTGGCTAATATCTCCAGAAGAGGTGCTGCTAATCCAAAATACCACATAGCCCCAAGTGTAGCGAAAAATATCTAGAAATCTTAGACTGAAACAAATAAATATCCAGATGGGATAATGAAATTCTTACGGTGACCAGAGAACTAGGTGTATAAGTTCTTTCTTTGCTTGGCAAATCTCTGTCGTTGACGATTAAATGGACACCATACCAGTAAGTCAGTGAGTAACAAGCGAAAATACAGAACCACAAGCAGAAATTATTGATGGAAATGAAGATGCATCTTTTTATGTTGTTGCACTTGGCTTCGATCAGGTGGTTTTCGTAAAGTTTTGTTTCTTTCCATTGGCCATCGAAGGCCACCACTGTTTTTATCGAGCTGATTACTTCTTCGGCTACGGCACCAGCTTCTCCATAGGCTTCCATTTCTTCTTTCGAATATTTGGCAGCAATCTGGAATCGTACACAAAATGGTCGATGCTAGGTAAACGGAAGCCGATTCGTTTTCAAAACGCCGGAAGATAAGAAACATTTCATATTGTTCTTCAAAAATTTTCCAAACAATGTGTCACTGACTATCGACCGAATTTTTTTTCCAACTCTTCTGATGATAGAAACATTTTAAACACAGTGACTCAAATAATCTCAATAAAATGTGTCTCCATGTCTGAGGTACTATTCAACGTAGCTATTATTGTCATATTTCAAAACTTCAAAACCTGATTCGCCCTGTATAGTTGATATATTTCCTATTATATTAATGGAACAGCAATTATCTAGTAATTGAAATGATGTTACTAGAAATTTTCGATGGTAATCAAGGATCACTATCGACTTTTCGTTTCGATGCGAATATTCGAACCATTGTCTGCTAATTATGGAGAAAAAATCTAGTGAGCTGGCAGACCAGATACTCCAGCTCACTAGTGCTGAAAGTGATTTACTTTTAACACCAGTGTCATAAGCTGACATTTTAGACACTGACAGTCTGCGTCAAAAATTATACTTTTACTGGCGTTTGTAGAAAAAATTGTTTATGAACCATTTTTATGTCTATCATTACCTGATAGTCTATTGTGAATGACCCTGTATATGACTCACCTTAGTTATAATCATCATTATTATAGTTGATATTGGTAAGGAGACCATAGCTACTACGGCTAATTTCCAACCTTCATACAGGGCCACAATTATTCCTGTTAGGAAAACTGTGACAGAAAATAGGAATAGTCCAATTTTTTCTCCAATACCATCTTCTATCTTGGAAATATTTCTGTAAAATCCATACTAGAAGTTGATTCTAACAGAAGCAAAAATAACTCACTGCGTGAAAAGAGTGGCAAAATCTCCTGTACGATTCTTGTCAAACCATTCTATGTCTTGATTAAACATTTTCTCTAGGAATGAAATCCTCATTTTGTAAATCTAGAACGTTCATATAAATAATTATTTTCATCTTGTATATACTCAATAATGTCTACGACATACAAATTTGAATAATCTGGGATCGTTTAATAAAAAAGGCATATTATATAAAGAAATTGAGGTCGAAATTATCCCAGTCTCCTCAACATGTCCAATAGGTAGGCACGTTCTACTTTACTTTGGCTATCTATGAAATCGTAATTTATTACATTATTAGTTTTTCGAAAGACTATTTATTACAGAGTCCGTTCGACATATAGATTCCGCCATCTTGAATTTTCTAATTATATGATGGAGGAATCATAATCTCCGACCCCGAAAACCCTCACATACCAATTTTAAATAGAAGCGGATCATAATTGATAAACTGGCATGCCGTATTGAAACTGTCATCTTGAATTTCCAAAATGTAACGATAGAATCATAATCATCGTCCCCAAAATCCCACCGATATCGATTTTGAGTGGAATGGGAACATGATTACAAAACTCGACCGCCATATTGTATCTGTCATCACAATTTCTTTAATTTTGACATCAGGTACCGATTTTGAATAGAATGGGATTATAATTATAAAACTCGTCCGCCTTATTGGATCCGCCATCTCGAATTTTACAATTTGGATGAAAGAATCATGATCTCCGACCCACAAAATCCTTAGATAGCAATATCGAATAGAATCGGATCATAATTACAAAACTAGTCCGCCATATTGGATCCGTCATCTTGAATTTTCAAATTTTGAGGAAAGAATCATAATCTCCGACACCAATAACCACCAAATAACAATTTTGAATAGAATCGGAACATTACAAGACTCGTCCGCCTTATTGGATCCGCCATCTCGAATTTGCCAATTTTGACAAAAGAATCATAATCTCCGACCCCAAAAAATCCCAGAATCCCATTTTGAATAGAGTCGGATTATAATTACAGAACTCGTCTGCCATATTGGATCCGCCATCATAAATTTAATCTCATTTTTTTTCCTAAGAACCTTCTCCTGCCAATAACAAACACAAAAAAAAATAATTAGTGAAATCGGTCAAGCCGTTTACGATTCTATAAAGGACATACAGACAAAACATTCATTTATATACAGGGTGTTTCCTAACTACGGTTCCTAACTGCAGGTGGTGATTCGTTGGGTCATTTTAGGAAGAAAAGTTCTTATTAACATATGTCCGGAGTTGCTTCGGTTCTGAGATACAGGGCGTTGAAATTGAAGAAAAAAAACGGTAATTATAAAATATCATGAATATCCTAGAACCGATTTGGTTGAAATTTGGTACTTTCATTTAAACTAATAAGGCGCTTATTTAGCCCTATCTAGATTGAGATTATTGGGGCCACTGGCGTCTCAATGGGCACCACAGCCAACAATATTGTGAAAAAAAAGTACGCCACTGTCTTTTTTTGGTGAATTTTTATTTTGTTTAGATTGAGCAACTCAAAATACAACTTTTTGGTCTCTTGCATGTCCTTCATATCCAGCTTCGTTTTCGAGAAAAAAAAAATCAAAGCCATAGTATTGCATATCATGAACACCTGCATTGGAGAAATGAGTTTTTCATTATCTCCGCCAAAAATTTAATTGACACTTGATATGCTGAAATTTCAGAAAATTTGATAAATAAAAGTACCAAATTTCAACCAAATCGGTTCCAGGATATTCATGATATTTTATAATAATTATCGTTTGTTTTCTTTAATTTTAACGCCCTGTATCTCAGAAACGAAGCAACTCTGGATATATGTTCATAAAAACTTTTCTTCTTAAAATGACCTAACCAATCACTCCCTGCAGTTAGGAACCGTAGTTAGGAAACACCCTGTATATTAAATAGATTTTTTTATTCAATAGTTAGCAATTTTGGTAGTAGGTAAAATATTGTTGTTACATAAATATCCTATGCCCTTCTTCTTTCCAACTTTTGGAGATATAATGAATTCGAATAAAGAAATCTTGAATAGATCATAAACTGGATTCTGAAGATGCATTTTTTCAAGTAAAAATTCAATCACAGTTTTTTAAATTACCTGCCTAACTGCACTGAAGCTGTAGAGCACTACAGACAAATACAACATCGCTATAATCACCACCACTATTATAGCCGCCTGTACACCGAACATTCTGATATGGTGTTGCAACGTTTCGATCAATTGGTTCTTCTCGTCTTCAGTAGGAGCTTTGTGTATCGCTGCTGCATACTCGACTATGGCACCAGTTACGTCACCAAAATAAAGCATCGCTAAGGGAAATAAGATTCCGCAAAATATCGAACAAAAAGATGCCACAAGTATGCATATTTTGTCTAAGGTCGTAGCATATCTGAACTGTAAGGAAATGTCAGATTACATCAGAAACATGCTTGATGTATTCACATGCGACAACATAGATATTCGAATGTTATTTCTTCATTTTTCATGTTTTATTTTTACTCTACGGAGAAAATAATATGGGCCCTAAAGTTATAATAGGTAAGTGGTTCATTAGGGCAGAAAAAATTGGAAAATATATATTTATACACTTTCTTTAGCATCCACTAGACGACAAAAACATTACCTCACTGATCTGATTACATGTAAAAAACAGTACCAACTAATATAGAGTATCAAAGACGAGAGTGCCATATATCAATCTTATATTTATTATATATTCAATATATCAACAGAAATGGAACAGAAAATAATCATATTACTAATTATGCAGACGATTTTCATATGACAATAAAATTCCTTTCATTCTTGAAAATATAGTAGTAAACAACTGCCTGATAAGTTTCGAAAAATAGATTCATCCTAACTTTTTATCATGGAACTGAACAAAATTGATTGATCGATCTCAAAATCGAAAACAAATGATCTCTGAATTATTATATTGAAAAATCCTATTATTTTAACTCTGATTAAACTTCACTCACACATCAGAGGAATAAAGGGGCCACTTGCTTTTAAATCTTCTATAGTATACATCTGTTATTATTGTAATATTATTGTTGATAACTACTTTCTTACCCCAGAACTCATTTTAACTGAAGGTAATATTTTCAAAAAAAGAATAAAGATAAGTAAGTATATTTTGATATTGATTCAAAGTTACACACATCTCTATAACAAAAAGTGTTGGTTACTTACACACTTGAAATACAAATAGACAGATATCAATGGTCTTGCCAAAGAACGTGGTTGCCTATAAGACACTTGGCACATTTTTTTTAATAGAATTTCAGCATAGGTAGGGTGAGAAATCAATGAAAGCGTTCAATGAATTTTTAGAATACGATGAAAAGTTTGGATATTTTTGAAAGAATAAAGGTTAACCTCGAATGAAAAATAATAGATATATGTTGCAAGCAATTATAAATAAATAATGAGGGATTGAAAAAAATCGATAATAGTGATGAGACACAGCAAGAACTAATTATATCTATATTTTCAATGCATTGTTGCATGGTTTATGGTTTATCTATCTCCTCGGTTATTCTACATAGACAGTATTCGGATTTGATCAATTGGAAAAATCTTCGAAATACGTATATGTTTACTTACTTATTTTTCTTCATTCTGTGATATTTGTATGAGGATATTATTATATATATGATTGATTTGTCACCTGTTTTATTCTTATTATAAGTATTTATTAATACTAATTATCAAATTTTTCATTTTTCCATAATGTATTGTCACCGAAATTATGAACACCAGCCAAATTTCAAGTTTATTCGGGGTTATGGAATTTTTGTTGAAATTTAAAAAAATGGCGGCTCCAAGATGGCGGACAAGATTTGGTCCGATTCCATTCAAAATTGGTAAGTGGGGGTTTTTGAGGTCGGAGATTATGATTTTTTTGTTAAAATTTATAAATTCAAGATGGCGGCTTTCAAATAATTCTTTGTTTTTGTATAAATGACGATGACTCCGTTGTTATAAACACGAAACTATTACTGCGACATATCATCTGTAAGAGGAAAAAAAGTTATTTGTAACTAAGTCATAGTGAGCTATGACTTACATTTGAAAAATTGAAGTTGGTGCTGATATCTCAAATTCTAGAAGAGTTGGTATAAATTTCATATTTATTTCGAAATCACTTTGAAAAACTGCCATGAGGATGTGAAATTCCTATTTGAATATTTTCATAAATAAAGAAGTTACGGAAGAGACATGAAAATGATCAAAATCTGTTTTTGGCATATAAAACAAAAACGAATAGATTTTATCAAAATATTTTTTCACATTATAGTTGGCCTTGCCAAACTCCGTATCTCTCACCGTTAAAAAGATACCCATGGTGAGCATGGTAAGTGGGACACACTGTATATCTCGCTCCTTCTGTATTCTCTCCTTTCATTTAACACGCTTATATTAGCTTGGTATGTATGTTATTTGTATGGTTTGTATTTTTGTACCTT
Source organism: Phaedon cochleariae (assembly GCA_918026855.4). Classification (NCBI taxonomy): domain Eukaryota; kingdom Metazoa; phylum Arthropoda; class Insecta; order Coleoptera; family Chrysomelidae; genus Phaedon; species Phaedon cochleariae. The sequence continues at coordinate 3,217,539 of OU896714.1, read as the reverse complement.
AAGGCGGAATCTACGAGCGTAATTTTGTCACAATTCAAAACTTCGAATTGATTAAAATTGAAACTTCGCACACTTTTTATCAAGATGCGTCGAAAATAGCATAGTTTGATCGTTTTGTTCCATTATCCTGATTAGGATTTTCAAAATGAATGTTTTTTCGCGAATATAATGGTGATTGCATGATGTTCCGCCACCAAAATTAAAAATGTTCCTTCACCAAATGTTCAAATATTCGTTTCTCCTTCGAATAACTTTACAAGGCTTTTTTATATCTAGAGACACGGCAGTGTCTTACACTTAGTACTCGTATGACTAGTTACATCCAGAGAGACACGTGATTTTCACTTCAAAACGTCGAAACAAATTAACACTTCGAACACTTATTAAGGACCGATGACAATATCTCAATTTGATAGCTTCGTTTCATTATTCTGATCCTAAAGATGAGCGATTTTTTTTCTCGAATAAAATGGTGAATGATGTTCGCCTCCACCAAAATTTAAAGAGTTCCTTCACCAGATGTTCAAATGTTTTTTTCCTTCGAATAACTTAACAATGCTTTATTATATCTATAGAGACACCGCAGTGTCTTGCACTTAGTACTCGTATGACTAGTTATACATCCAGAGAGACGGGTCATTTTGACTTCAAAACGTCGAACTAAATTGAAACTTCGAACCCTAATTAACGACCGATGACAATATCATAATTTGATGGTTTCTTCCCATTGTTCTGATCCTCGAAATGAGCGATTTTTTTCTTGAATAAAATATGGTGAATGTTTCGCCACCAAAATTTTAAAATGTTCCTTCACCAAATATTCAAATGTTCGTTTTTTCTTCGAATAACTTTACAAGGCTTTTTATATCTATAGAGACACGGCAGTGTTTTACACCAAGTACTCGTATGACTATTCACATCCAAATAAGAGATTTGTGATTTTCTGACCCACTTCAAAACGTCGAATTAAATTGAAACACTTGACAAGAAACACGGTAGTCTCTGCACCAAATACAGTCGAATGATAATATGAAATAGTTACAGTCAGAGAGACAGTAATGTCTTGCATCAAGTACTCGTATAAAATAAAGTTTCCGGAGAGGGACCCAGATAAAACGGTGAGAAAACCGAACAGGAAAGCATGAAAAATAATAAAATTCCTCTGAAATTGAAAATTGACATTCTCTCTAAAATCTGATGAATAAATGAAATAATATGATATATTATGATATTAAAATATAACTTATAGCAATATGTTCAGTATTGAAATGAAAATTGAAATGTATTGGAGGAGCAGTAGGTATACTTGTTAAAACTCTGATATTGGGGAATTTGAAACTTCCAAAAAAAAACATTCATATTAGTGATATCGGAATTATATCTCTCACAAACAGGTATATGAATTCATTTCGGATATCATTTCCTCCTCAAGTCGTCAGTAACCTGAAGTCCAGTTATTCTTCCAGCCATTCTCTGATCATGATATACATAGATATATTCAATGTTTGTCGTGGCATATAGCCAGGAAAGTAGTTGTTTTCTGTTGAATAAACCAAGAAATTTTCTTCACATAGATTTATGTGAATTCTCAATGTATTTCTTTATATATAGTAATTTTTTTAGGTTCATTATTTATCTGAGAATAATCATTTTCAATACTTCTTTTTAGTTTTGCTATCTATGAAAGCGTGTTTTTTTTTAGTTTTTTAAACTACTATTTATTCTTTCTCCTATCATTTTAGTATCGTTTGCCAACTCAGATTTTTTCTAGATTGCATTTATTATCACTTTTAATCCTACTAAACCAATAGTCCATTTTCGCGTCCTAATCTCATTTTCGAACAAAATTCTGACGCGGAATCGCAGGGTCAAAAAGAATTCGATAAGACCTTCAAAAAGAGGTATTGCACGACCCCTTTCCCCAATTTTTAAGCGCCCAGCTACACGACCTTGATCATCATCATTCTAGCTTGGCCTCTGAGAATTGGATGCGCACTCAGACGAATAAATCTTTTATTCGTCTGAGGATGCGCAGTAGACCAGTCGACGGAGAGTAGGTCGAGAGCTCATTCATGTCGAGGAACTGGTTCAGTGAACATCGGTTAGAACAGTACAGTACGATTGTACTTCCCAATAGAAAAGCGTAGTGGATCTTTGTCGCAACACTATAACCATCTCTAGCTGTTTATCGTTTGCGTATCTCAAGGGCCAAGCTAGAATAATGGTCAAACTGTACAGGATTGAAGCTATAAGGGTGAAAAAAGCTGAAAAACTAGTGTTTTTCTGAATCACATTGATACGGAAGCCAAATAATTGACCCACACATGACCACTCAACCTTCCTCGTTTTTTCTTTTGGACGTTTTAAACGTCAATTATGTTGGAAGCCAGAATGATGGATGCGGTGTGCGCAACTCTCGCAAGCCGCTCGTTTATTGTCTCAATCATGGAAATTGTATTGTTTTTGTTTATTGTTTATTCAAAAACTAGCTTTCAGTCAGAAATAAAATTCTGGCATGAGGAAGTTGATTACAAACAACAATAATAAAATAATATAAGGTGACAACAACAACAACAAAAAAATCAAAAGAATCTGAAAATGCTAAATCGATCAAGTCATAAAAATAGCCACAGGGACTAATCAGTAGATGGCAAAGTATAAATTTTATCTATTTCGTAATGAAATCATGTGTTTTTTTAATTCAACTTTAAATTTTGAAATATGTCTGCAATTTTTCATATTATGTGGTAATTCATTAAATTCAGCTAGAGCAGCGTGAGTAAATTTTTTTTGGCCAATCATAGAAGTAGCAGAATCAAGATGAAATAAGTTTGATTGTCTCGTGTGATGACCATGAATTTCTGAGTTTCTTATCAAAATAAAATTGGATTTCAGATTATTGTTTATTATATTATATGAAACTTTAAGAGAATCTATTTTATATAATTCATCCAATGAAAATTTTTCTGTTATGGCATACAGATCATTTGTTGGGATATCAAATGAGAGGCGATACAATACTTTCAGTGCTTTCTTATAAAGTGCAGATATTTTACTGAAATAATTTTTTGAACAAGATCCCGAAACGTTTATCATATAGGTAATACGACTGAGTATATGAGAATGAAGTACTATGTTTATGACTTTTTCGTCAAGTTTAGGACATCTTCGCAAAGCTCCAATGATCGGAGATATTTTTTGTATCAGAACCTCTATATGCTTGTCCCATTTCAATTGTACCCTGTATAATGAAAGATAAAATGTTAAGAATCAAATTGAAAACATGCAACTCATTCACAAACACGGAAACCTGAAAAAAGAACACTAAAACTAAATCATAATTCAATTTATTAATTCTTTAATATAAAAATCACAATGCCTGATAATCGCAGCAACTAATTACAATCGTTCGTAAAAATAAATGTAGCCCAAGTCTTTCGGTGGATTCTCGGATAAGGCCACCTTATTGTCGTTGAAGATCACCCACTGTCCATCTTTCAGCAAATGCACCACATAATGACCCACCATCGTGGATGTGCCCATATGGGAAATGAAGCCTATCAGCTTATATTCTATAATGGAAATACGGTTAAACGTTAAAGTTGTCGAGTTTTATGGTGATCCTGTATAAGATAGATGGATAATCATCGAGTTTCGGTTCATTAAACTTAAAACAAATCAAGTAAAGTCGAGACGCAGAATAGTAGAGGGGATATGTATGTTCTGGCTCATGCCAATCAGAGACCAGCATCTAGTTGGAGGTTACAGAAATGCCACGGGAATGCCACCGAAGTGTCACGGAAACGTCACGGGACATGGAAATGTCATAGAAATACCAAGGAAATGCCACGGAAATGCCACCGAAGTATCACGGAAACGTCAAGGAACTTGAAAATCTTACGAAAACGTCAAGAATATGTTACAGAAACCTCAAGGATATGCCACGAAAGAATTTCCATGTTCCGTAACGTTTTTTTGAAACTTCCGTGGCATTTCCTTGACGTTTCCGTGGCATTTCCATGACATTTCCATATTCCGTGACGTTTTCTTGACACTTCAGTGGCATTTCCTTGGCATTTCCGTGGCCTCCAACTAGATGCTGGTATCTGATTGGCTTGAGCCAGAACATACATATCCCCTCTACTCAGAATCCAACGATGACATAAAACATTTGTGCAACAAACTTCAACATTGGGAAATTGGAACAACCAGTAAAATTCCTCCAGAATAATACAAAAAACTGATTTATGGTTCACAACGTTGAATGAATTTTCAGATGTTCACTTCAGTAAGAATAACTTTGTAAGGGAAATAGGATTTTTTTTATTATTCATCAACGAACGTAAAAAAACTCAACCAAATTTTTTGTAAATATTTCAACACCTTCAATGAATTTGCCCCTGAAGTCGATTTTTTGATTCTATAGGACATTTCAAAATTCCAAATTAAAAATCCCAGATACTCTCAAAATAAAGAAAAACTGGTCTCCACTAAGGTTGGAATTTGTATTTCCTTGTAGATATTTTTTCTCATATTTCGATATATTCTAGTTATTTAAAAATGTTAATGGGGGCACAAGAAAAATATTAATAAATCTAATATCCAATGAAATTGGAGATAAAATTGATAAATCAGAATTAATATACGAGAATTAATTTGATACAATATATTTCTTCAGCTCATTCTTTAATTTTGTGAAGAGATTTCAGTCTGTTGGGTGAAATGTAAAAAAATATGATTTTTCCCAAATTGGGTTTTAATTTTGAAAATGTTCAAATTATCACTTTGCAGGCATAAAATTCAATATTTTTTTTATTACAAGAGAAATATAAGAAACTATATTCATTCAAGGCTTTATTCGCCTGGTCCCCGGTGAACCCTATAGAGACGACAGTGGAGAGGGCTCCGGAGTTCGGAACGAATTTTACGCGGATTTTTTGTTCCATATCATGTTTAATGAACCATTCCGGCTGATGAGCTGAGTTGATTATTCAATGATTCATTAAAATCTCAAATAAATACAATTCTACCTCTACAAGGTATATAAGTTAAGTGATAAGCTGATGATGAGAACGGGGATGACGTGTTTATGCCATTATTAATGCTTTCAGAAAACCGTGACAAACCCGTGAGGTTTATGTGACATTTTTCTTCCATTTTGGATGCTTTGACACAACCGTGAGAAACCCTCAAAATGTTCATTTCAGTCTCACCACTTAGCCCTGCCATCCTAGCCACCTAGCCATGTATAGACAAAGGGAATGAAAGAAAATTGTCACAGTTTGGTCACGAGTTAGTCAAAGCATCAAAATGTCACAAAAACGTCAGAAACGTCACAGAAACGTCACGGGTACGACACGGTTTTTATTTTCATGTAGATGAGTTATCACCGTTCTTATCATCAGCTGCAAAGAAAAATAAGTATAAATCTCCAATCTGAACCGTTAGATCAACCAAAAAAACTTACTTCCTTCTCCGTCCCTGAACTCCGGGGGTCCCGGAGACCCAACCTCCTCGGCCAGCTCGCCTTGATGCGAAAAAATCCAGTCCATGGCCCTCTCGACATTATTATCAGTAGCTTTCAGAGCTTTACTGGCCTGGTCCTTGGTGAACCCCATGGATATGATGGTGGCCAGGGCTTCGGAGTCCGGAACGAACTTGGCGGTTTCCAGTCCGGGAGGCACGAAGGGGGCGGAGAAGTCCGAATCAGTGATGTGCTCCATGAGCCAGGCAGCGGCGGCTTCCAGGCCGGAGTTGGCCGAGTGGAAGACGGCCCGTTTGCAAGCCTCCGGAGGAAAACCTAAAGGAGAAAAGGAACAAAATTCACTGTCTGAGGTAATTTACGTACACCGCTATTTCAATTCTCTCTTGGATAGTGTCGAAGAGGAAAATACACTCACCGGCATAAAAAAACCGGCCACCAAAAAATTTTGACAAATTGTTCGCACTGTAACTTTTTTAATTCTTGTCAGATTTCGGTGAAATTTCGACCAAATCGTATATACATGTTTTGGAATGTTAGCGTGGATTTGGTACTAAGAAGAGCTGATAGCAATAATTCAGAACCATTTACCAACCTTCTGCATTATCATGTTTTGAATTGAAGTGTGATCCTTTTTCGTCCCTTCTTAACAAAATGGTTAGAGATTCTCAATATGTTATTTTTAAGAGAAGATACAAGTCTTTTAAGAAAGTATGGATTTTTTTAAAATTTTTATCAACAATAATTAATTCAGAACTTATAGAGCGTCTTGGGGATGAACTTCAGAGGCTCATTCGCTTCAGTTCGGCCATGTCAGAGACTCTTCAAGAGCTCCGATTCGCCCTTCAAGGAGATTTTTAGTCAATTCCTCAGGACTATTTTAGAAATTTGATCAACTCGATGCCACGGCGGCTGAATGCCTCGTTGAGTGACTCATTATTGACTATATATAGTTCTGCTTTTTGTTTGTTTTTGTAATCAAGATATTTTCTGTAAATGCTAAGTAAATGAGGTAGCAATATATGATATTAATTCTTCAAGTTGTTAATCAATAAGTTTATGAAGGTTCTGATTATTGTAGATATGAGTGTTGATGAAATTTGAAAAATGCCATACTTTCCTAAAACACTTGTATCTTCTCTCAACAATAAGATATTGACGTGATTAAAAAACTATTATGTTAAGAAAGGATCACACTTCAATCCGAAGCATAATGAAACCAAGTTAAACCATTAAATTTTGCTACATGGCGTTAAGAAATAAAGGGTGAAATAGTGACTTTGATTTTTCCCTGTATAAAGATCAAGTCATCAGCTTTTCACTTAAACTAAGATTTGGGCTAACATTCTGGAACATAAATCTACGATGTGATCGAACAAGGATTGAAAAAGTTATAGGGTGAACAATTCTGCCAATTTTTTTGCCGGTGAGTGTATATGAAGCCTTTGAAATTAATTTTAAGATATAAAAAAGATGCCAACATAACGGCAAGTAAATAGGGTATAATTCCAGAATTTTGCCAAAATCGTATCCACAAACGTAAATGTTTTATTGATGAAAATGCATACGACTTTTATTTGATACTGCTGAGGATATTTTTTGAGTTGAAGTTTTTTTTCCTAGATGTTATTATCAGCCAAAGTAGGACAATGAATGTACATCAAATAGTCACTAATTTCAATATTTTGGATACAGAGGTTCTGTTAAATTCTAATGATACAGTAATTCACCAAATGGCGGAAAACATTCGTGAAATATACGAAGGTGATATTTCAGATATACTTTCCTATCAGCTTTTAGCTTTTCGAAAAATTTTCTCCTACGAACCTGAAAACGGAAAAAAGGGTTTATGGAAATTGATTATGGTTGAGAATTGCTCATTACTAAGAACATTATAGGAATTTCCTTTAATGACCTTCAAGAGATAAAAAAAATCTAGTAGTAGTTTTACCGAAATAATAACTTATCTATTCTGAACCTAAAAATTCCTGTGACGGTTGCATCCGCAGAACGTTCGTTTTCAAAGCTGAAATTAATAAAAACGTATTTGAGAAACTTCATGAATCAAACTGGATTATCATCTCTGGCAATGCAGTTGCTCGCTCTATAGATTTACAACAAATTATTACAAGATTTGCTGCTGCTGAATCTAGAAAAGTGGTTCTTCAATGGACATGCCTCAGTATTCTAATACATTTATATTATTTACCTTATATTTCAATTTTCAAGTAGTATTAGTTTTAATTCATATTTTTCCTGTGAATAATCATTTGATAAAATTTCATAGTTGATATGTGAATATTAATTAGTACAAAAAACAAACCCGCGTAGGGGCCCGCGGTTATAGCCTCGAACCCAGGCCCGTTGGGATGTTGCTACTGCACTGCTCTGAAGGTGACTTCCCCATCAAAAATAACAAGTCCAAAATTGACCGATTGATTGATGGAACTCACCCATATCGGCCAACTGGGAGAGCACCCCTTCGTCCATCACGGGCGCAGGCGGTCTCACTTCCGGCTCGGGCAGCAGCTCTTCTTCCGGCTGCGGTCCGTCCCCACGCAAAGCAGAAACGTCCAGCGTGTCCGGCATCTCGATGGACACGTCCAGCTTGATGGGCACCCAGTCCTCGCGCAGGGTGAACTTCTTCAGCTGGACGACGAGGTGGTCGGGAAACGACGACAGCCTGGTCGTCCTGAAACGGCCATCCAAAAGTTCATTTCGCCATTCACAAGTCACCTCATCTTTGATGATATGACCTTACTTCCATATCACCGATTGCGATAGTTGAGGTGTCCCACAAGGGTCAAATCTTGGGCCATTTCTATTTGTACTATTTATAAATGACATAGCCGATGGCATCACTTCTCATAAACGGATCACAGAATCAAAGGATCTAGGGGTTCTGTTTGATCAAAAACTCACGTTTTCCAATCACTTTCAGAATGTGATATCAACTTCAATGAAAAATTTGGTTTTTTTGATACGCAACTGCAAGGAATTCAGGACCTTTGACTCCTTGAAAACCATTTATATCACACTGATCAGGAGCAAATTAGAGTACTGCAGTGTCGTTTGGAATCCGTCTCATATGAAACATATATCTAGCTTAAAAAATGTTCAAAAAAAATTCTTGATATATGCATATTAGTGCACGATCAGGTTCCGAGTATATGTAAACCAGGCAAGAACTACGCTAAGACCTAATTTGGTTTCAACATTTCACATGGAGGTGGATCATCTTGTTAGTTGAAATAATGATGGAAGTAAGATATGGTGTAATTACTGATGCGCTTTTGTTTCAGAAATTTAACTCGACCTCTCGAGAACAGCGAGAGCAATGGTTCCGTCGATCTTCTAGTAGATGGCGACATTGCACGATTATGACATCTGTCAGTTTTGAAATTGTCGTAGATTTTTCGAATTCAGAGGGGAATAATCCCACTGTTGTATGTTCCGCGTACCTAAAATGCCATTTTCCATTTTATTTCCACTCGTCACAGCAGCAATAGCAGCATCACCATCTAGCGAGAAAATGTAGAATCAACGTCTCGCTCGTTGTGACGTAGAGAAATCATAGTATGCGGTCGAGTGATTATTCTGAAATTTTCAATACGTAATAATGGCGGAATACACGCACCATATCTTACTTCCATCATTGTTGAAATAATCAAGGGTCACATAATATATGATTGGTGGAAATTCAACCCTTGTACACAACCTCTACATGTAGTTGAAGAAAATATGAAACAGTTGAAATTTGTTAGTTTTTCACTTACTTTCTTGCTGTTACGTTTTCTTGAACGGCCGAACTATAGAAATTGTTGATCACTTCCGACTGCATGAAGGATTCAAGGCATGAGAAGAACTTTATCTTCGGTCTGACGATTGCATCTGGTTCAAGTTTCTTCCCTTGAGATTCCGCTTCTGCTTTTCTAGCTTCATAAGCTGAAACCTAATATACAGAAGACGTAGTGTGTCAAGCATTTTCATCTGTAGATACTGACTTATAATCTAATTTTGAATTAAAAATGTACCATTTTCTTTCAAGAGCCGGCTCCAAATTCCTAGCGCCATCTGATAACGAAATGATATATGTCCCAAAGGCATGTAACACCATTTTGGTTTATCGAACGGCACCTGTGCCAATCACTATGCTGAGCAGAATGATTGAAAAATTGCACTTTCCTGTGCGAAAATTTGCACTCGATTTCGCGGTTTGATAACGAGATGATAACTATGTCATCCAATACCAATTGAATAGTAGATTTCAAAAACCTACCACAGCACAGCGATTTATTTGCTCCTATTATTCCGGCCAAACTTCCGCCATGTGATAACAAGTTGGAACAAGTAGCAAATGAAAGGGAAAATGTCCCTTTTGCGACTATCCAAACGTGACGCGATTCAACAATGGATGTGTCGTGTTTTACGACCAAGACGATATTTCGGGGATCAATTATTATAAGTGGATTTCGAGGGCCAAACCGCAGTACCTCGTAACTGACATTTATATGAAAATCCCGTTTTTTATTGGGAGTGCTTCAGAACATCTATCTCCATCTTTCGGGTGAGTTAGGCTGCAGTTTTTCGCGTGGTTTCTGCAGAAATATCGGAAAACATTAACTCGTATGTTTTTAACTTGATATTCTGAAGCAGTACCTCGTAACTCGCTATGCGTCAATGGCGCCGTAACGTGTAGTGTGCTGTTCTCAAACTGAATTTCTGTTCTAAAGGTAGGAAGATTTCCTATTGCTTCATTCTTGCCTTCATCAGTTTGAGTAATTATTATATCTTTGAAATAATTTTCTTGTATGGAAGAGTTATTCCTGAATTATTATATGATTTCTCATCTCCAGTTTTTACATACGAGGTCAAAGTAAATGATTATTATCTTCGAGTTGGCATCTGAACGAACGAAAAAAAATTGTTAGTTGAAAAATATCCGTCCGAGAATAAGTCATCTAGGTAGCATTGTTGTGCACCTCATTTTTTCATATCCAACTCTTTGTACGAGAAAACAGTTCCTCGTAAAAACAATCGAACAATATACAGTACCTCATAAATAACACAATTTTTTTGAGTTTTGATTATACGTTTAATGTCAACTTATTTGTAGAAAGTATATTTCCAAGAAATATCATTCAAGAAGTGTGATGATTATACTTCGTCCCAATTAATGTGACACTTTTTTGTCGGTCCTGTAAAATTTGCATTTTGTCACTCAAGAGGTACTGTCGTTTGAATTTTGCACCAAATATTTTCGATGGACATGTAGCCCTTTGCATTTGAATTTTTTGGTATAGTAGGTAAACCCGATTTTGAGGAAAGCGTGACTAGTCGGCTATTGCATCTGGGCGACCGAAATAAAAGCGCTTCTAACCTCGTCTTTGTTTATCGCCGCATCCATCGGTATTGCCAGCGGCAAAATAACGTCGGACCTAGTCAGGTACTTCACTTTCTTGCTGCTTCCGCACTGGAACCTCTCCTCCACCCCGAACTTGAAGCACTCCCCCGGATTCGCCTGGTTCTTGGTGTGGCGCTCGAGCAGGGACAGCAGGTGCAGCAGGAACTCCTGCACGTCCTGCTGCTTCTTGGTGGAGAATTCGGGATGGCCCCTACCCACCAGGGTCTTGAACATGGCGGGGCAGACGCCGGGCGGATCGGCGTCTACAGGACCGCCCGCGGGCGGAGGCACGGAGTATTTGCCCGAGAGAAGACCGGAGCCGAGTTTGGCCCTGAGTTTTCAGTTGAGATTATTTGTTGGTAAAGTATAACACGAAGTGCTAGTTTGAAATGACAACTAAGACACATCAAATACATTCAATGATACACATTTTGCTTATTGAAATAGGTTTAAAATTCACGAAAACACTATCTAGGTAGGAACTCCTCGAGGGAATAGAAGGAGTCTTCAGTCAGTCTTGAGATAGTTCTTAACTCTAGATATAAAGCTATTTAAATTTAGCTATTGAACCCGCAAGTACTATCCCCAATGAAAATAACGTAACTACTACCCGCGGGTCAAATTGACCCGTAGTAAATGTTTAGGTTTTTTTCAGCTTCATGAAAATAATATTCAACTGAGCATGTGATATTGATTATGGATATACATTGAAATGAGAAAAAAAAAGGAAGATTCTGGGCAGATATTTTTCGCACACTGTCCACAAAAAGGACAATGGACACCGCATCTTTTTCTTTTTGATGCACCAACTCTTTGTTTAACCCCAGGTGGCACCATGGGATGTGTTGGATTCGGTATTTTCATTATACCAGATGCAATAGAGCGTACATTGTATGGTATACTCTCGGATCCATTTTCTGCGTTACAAAAATGATTCGTAAATAAGAGACAACTCTCATGGTAGAATATCACTACTGAGTAAGAATTCAATCCAAACTTATGTGAAAAATAGCAGGAAAACCTTCAACGGTTAAATGATTATCTTACCTACCTATACAAACAACAATGGCAAACATCATATAAGATTTGAGACGTCTCAACTACCCAGGGTCAGAATGACCCAAAACGGTTCACTGGAAGATTCCTGCGGATTCTGTCGCTCTTATGTTTACAGCAATCTGTAGAAATATATATATCACAGGAGAATTTCGGAGAGGGCAACATAAATTATTCGTGTGAGTGTCAAAGATACAGTATTTCAAACATATCACTGGGTCAGTTTGACCCGTGGGTAGTACTTGAGGGTTAAGGTTTGTTGGTAGTGCATTGAAGAAAGGTATGTCAGTTATCTACGGTAGAAATTCATATTCCAAAGTTAAGTGAATATATCAAAAATGCGCAATCGTTATGATTCAAGCATGGAAAGAGTTTGAAAATTCAAAACCTACATAGAAACTAGCTCCTTGCCTACTGATAATCTGAAATTTCAAGCGCAAAAGATCGATATAGAGGAAAAAGAGGAGAAAAAGGAAATTAATGAAAAAAGGACGGAAATCTAAAAAATTTCAAGAAATTTCGCCTGTTTTTTGGCGTGGCTCCAGCATCTATAGAAAAGTGGAAGGTCGCCGACTTTTTTACAGTGTTCTGTCAAAGGCGGTCAAAGGATTAGTGAGTGTGGCATCTCCCGACGTTCATACCTCGCATGGCTGGAATTATAATGATACAGGGTATTAAAAAAATACAAGAACTGTCAATTATTGTGAACGAAGAAATTGAGATAGCTCATAGTTTTTGGACTAAGAAATTCAGCTTTTTTATCAGATATCTCCGAAAGTATTCGGATTCTCAAAATAGCATTCTGTTAGACATAACATTAGGCAAATTTGCCATAATTTAACCGACCCTGTATCCCCTACATTACTGTTTATGATATCACAATGATGAGGCTCTGATTCCAGCCACCCTGTACACTTGTACAGGATGAGCAGATTTCGATGGCCCAGCTTTATATCATAAGGAGGAAAAAATATAGACAAAATCTGAAGAGTTTCTCAAATAGGCTGAATTCCCATTTTTCACAAGATCTAATTTTTATGAACATGAGTTGAAAAAAAATATTTCTTCATCAACATATTCCAAACAAATTTGTGATAACACAGTTATATCAAGAAGTCTTTAACGTTATGAAGTATAGGAAACGCATTTGAAAAAAATTCAAAATTCGAGAAAAAATTCTGGCGATGATTGGATTTTTGATAAATAAACTTCAGAACTTTCCCACATAAAAATTAGCTCCTGTCCCACTCACTATCTGAAATGTTGAGCCTAGAAGATCAGAATAGAAGAAGAAGAGAAAAAAACTGGAGAAAAAAGAAAATGATGAAAAAAAGAAAATTTTCGAGAAAATTCGACCTTCAATTATATTTTCGGAATGGGAATATAGTAATATATCAAATATACCAAAATATAGGTATTTTTATGGAAAATAATAATTCAATGTCCGTCACTACTTCAGTTTCCAAATATGAAAATAAATTCAAATCAGCTGAAACATTGAGTTTTGCTATAAGAATATTAATTTCCTTTATTGAACCATGGAAAATTACATTTCCATAGAGGTTCTTACTCTAAAAAAAAAACCTGTAAGTAAAAAAAAAGAATAGTTGAAAATATATAGAGTACATTTTGTCAGGTACATTGGTTACAGTGTAGTATTAAAAATAGCCTAATTACATCACAGAATTTGCACAGACCTGCTGTTAAGAAACAATTAAAACCAAAGCAGTCTTATACAAATCACATTCTACAAATGACTGAATAATAACAAAAATAAATTGCCATTTATCCCATACTCTTCCACTCAACCTTCTCAATATTTTTTATTTCATCAAAAATACAGTGTTTTTTTGCATTTTTGTAGGTACTCACATTTGCACATTGAAATCTTCAGCTGGATCCCCTGAAGCATTTGCAAATATTTGGTCGGCACCCTCATGATATTTGTGAACAAAATCTGGTATCCTGAACAGCATCTGCATCAAACTGTTCAAGTAACAAGTATTGCCCATATTCGTCATCCCTGTATAACCTGGTCCATAAATGGGCTTCAAAACACCACCACTTTCTTGAAGGGCTGCCCATTCATTTGTTTTTTGGTTCAATTCCAGCTCCAATTCTACCATTGATTTCTCGGTTTTTTCCATATTAGCAATGTTTATTCCTGAATGTATTGCTTAGTTAAGGTTCATAAAATAAACCCATGATTCTGTTGATATTTTGAAAATATGAATGTTTTCATCACATTGAGAACCAAGAGTCCATGTTATTCCATAATATTTAGTAATAAACATTAAAAAAAATTTATTCCCTGATTTTGAAGAATTATAATACACATCAGAAGCAATAATTCATGAAAAAAAAAAGATGATTCATTATTAGTCCCAGTAGTTATAACTATAATATATATACAATGCCCTACAAAAAATGGGCCATTAGAAATTGTTCCTTATTTCAAGTTTCTATATAATATATTATATTCAATAATTGTAATTAGTATCCAGTGATCCCTGTTAGAAATTCAAACAGGCACTGAAATGTTGCCTCATCACATGGGCCATAATATAAATACATATTCAATTTGTTTCAAAAATGTAGTTGGGTCTATAGTGAAAGGAAATAAAACACTGTTGCCTATTTTGGTCATTTGAATCTAATTGAATTTTCTTAGGATAATCTGTTGGTTAATCCTGTTATATCAGCTAAATAGAAGAGCTCATATTGATTGGAAGTTTTAAACATCATTGAGTATTCACAAGGCAGTGTGGGGAAATCTATAAGTTGATAATTGAAACTAAAATCCATTTTGTTGGGTAGCTGAATATTTTTCTATAGTTTGGTTTGTCTGGAAACTTATGCTAAAATTGCTTTGCAATGCATTTTTTGAGGTGTTGTCATGTGATTATAAACAGTTAAAAAAACTGCATTTTATCATGATAGAACATTGAAACTACTATTTTATCATAGAATTTTATTAAAATTTTTCTGATCATGCCAAGCCTTGTGATCAAATAAATGGTTTAGTGTACCAAGTGTTCTTACCCCAATGAGCCAAATGCTGTATTAAATATGGATCTTCCACCATATCATCCTCACTATAACTGAATACATCAGCTTTGCCATCTTTGGTAATTGTTCCCAATTTTACAGCAAGTGGATAGTTGCTAACAGTGAAATGTTCTATAGCATGATTATTTCCCCCTGACCCATCATAGAACTTTCTACCACACAAAATGGAACCATCTGTGAGGTTCAACCACAGATTCTCAGTTTTGTCACATTTTTCACACTTCCACCCTGTTGGTGGAATTTTTTTTCCATTATCGAGCTGTAAGAGTCCAGAGGCATATTTTGATACCACTCTGGCCTCACCATCCCATGTACCACTAAGAGCTTCTAGTTCTGCTAATTTACCTGCTGAAGGTAAGTCAATTATAGCCTGAACAGACTGCTTCACCTACAAAATCAGCTTTGTTTAGACAGTCACAACAGTTTTTCATATGATCACTTACCAATTCAGGAAGTTCAGTATTTGGCCATGGAATAGTGGCAAAACTAGGTAGCACAACAATGTTATAAAAGTCTTCATATTCAAACTTTTTCTTTCCCAGTTCTGGGTCAAACCCACCTTCCACTCCAATAGCTAAACGGGTTATTTTTTTCTCTGGTCCATCGCCTTGCTGTGGTGATGAAACCTATGAAGTTAAAATAAGTTCTTCCATAGACTAATGGATGATACCTCCAAGAGGAACTCATGCATTACCTCATGTTTTTCTCTACGTATATGAAGATATATGACTTCGCCAGTTTTCTGATAATGTCTTTGGACATGGTCTCGTCCAAGTCCAATGAACGAAGTTAAACTTACATACAAACCAGTATCGGTTTCCTGAAAATGGGATTTCATAACCTAGAATCAGTAACCAATTTATGGAACTTACGGGATTATCGAAAGAGAAAACACATTCATCTTTATAAACTTTATTATTGGCTGTCGGAACTCTTATATTGTCCAAGCACTTTGCCAAATTTTCCATAATTAAATGAGAAAGTTGAAATAATTTTCTTCAATACCTCTCCAAGCAAAAATCAAAACATCAAGTGACATTTCACATTAGTGACAACCACGGTGACAACCTGATCAAAGTGATTACCTGTCACCTGACCTGACAACGACAACCAGTGCTGCCAACATTATCACAGCCTAGCCATAGCACCACTATACGGGAAATATTGCCACGGCAGCTAGAAGCGTGGTTTCTTCGTCCCAGCGAAAATACCGGGGTTGGATTCCTACTCCAGTTAATCTTTTTTCATTTTTTTTGAGTCATTCATCGAAAAAATACTATGGAGGCATTTATTGGTTAGGTCGATAGTGATTCGCTATGGGTTGCAATAATGATGCGATCAAGGATGCGATGACCGACCCTGGAGGAACAACATTGAAACACAACCTCACTTTTCTCATTTGTTTACAAGTGATTGAAATAGTTTTTCACAATTATTTTGGTATACGAATCGTATTTTTCGGCTATTCATTAATTCGTTCATGCCATCACATTGTGCTGTTGTACAAAATGCACAAAAACTGCAGCAGAAGACGAAGAAATCCTGAATCCTGTTGGTACATTATGATTTAAAAGTAAGTACCTACTATAGTCACTCACATATAGTTGTCATTTTTGAAATTTGGTAATTTCTCTGATTTCTCATCGGAATTCCTCCTGCAATAGGAGCTAATAAAAATACACACCCCACTTGGTCATAGAGTACATTTCTGATCTCGCTTCAGCAAATTTCAGGATCCCAATCCAACGATTACGTAAAATATGGGGGTGTTTCTATAAAAAGTGACACAAAAATGAAATTTTCAGAATTCAAAATTTCCCTGGGAGAATTCGAAAAGTTAATGTACTGGGCGTCCTGATTCCGAAACTAAAGTAATTTTCAATCTAGTTTGCCTCCTAATATCATTTTCCGGAAATTGGGGTGGTTCCATGACTTTTGGCGAGCAGTGTATATCACTAAAGATGACTCCACTCCATCATACAGTACATTTTTGGTATATCTCTTCCGTTCCAGCAAATTTCAGGATAACGAAGATGTAAGATACAGGGGTATTTCCATTAGAAGTGAGACACACTGTATATAAAAAAATACATTGAGAATTCGCATTCTCCATGTGGAGAAAATATTAATTCTTTCTCGGTTTATTCAACAGAAAACAACTACTTTCCTGGCTATATGCCACGACGAATATTGAATTACATCGTGCATGATTGAACACACATGATAATAATTTAAAAAACAGTTACGAATGTTGAAAACAATATCCAGACTTTTCATAGATTCATATTCTATGTTGGTCTCACGATTCATATTTGAAATTGATCCTTAGTTTCAGATCCGAACAGCACATTTGTTTGGCATGCAAGGTCCTAAAAATATAACCAACGTAATTGAAAATGTGGAAGATGCCTACTGGAAAAAACACTATTCGGAAAGAAAGCTGATATGTAGCAATCCAGTTACGGACTATGAGAATATCATTCAGGTATGTCTCAGATTCAACATCCATGTACTTCATCTGTTGATATTGATTTTCTGATTTAAATATGTACTTCGATTAATATGTGATGATGTTCAGTTGCAGATGCGAAAAGCAGTGTTTGATACTTGCCACTCAATCGGAGGAAGAAATCCAGTAAATACGGACCGAATAACAGGAGATCCGCAAAGAGAACTGACCAGAATATACTTTACAGAATTCAGATCATTATATTCGTACGGAAGGCGAAATATTGAATACCTTTCCCGATTCTCAAGCAGACAGACAGATATTCGCTTTATATGTCTCTATGGAAACACGACAGGTACCCTTACGAGGGGAGAGTATCGACTCGGCGTTCATAAACCCTCTCTGCAAAGGAGGTAGGCGCATATGGTGGGTTAGGTATATACAGTGTTCTTCATTGCAGAGAAAATTGTTGTTTATCTGCATGCCTCGTCTTCATTGAGATAGTTGATGAATTGATGAATTACAAAAATATATCGCGTTCCAGTTACGAATTTTGAAAACAATATCCAGACTTTTCATTGATTTATATTGTATGTAGGTTTCATGATTCAAATTTGAAATTGATACTTAGTTTCAGATCCGAGCAGCATATTTTTTGGCCTTCAAGGTCCTCAATATAACCCACGTTATTGAAAATGTGAAAAATGCCTACTGGAAGAACCACTATTCGGAAGAGAAGCCGATACGTAGCAATCCAGTTACATACGTTGAAAATATTATTCAGGAACCGAACAGAAGATCCGCAAATAAGAGACCTGAGCAGAGTATACTTCACAGAATTCAGATCATTATATTCGTACGGAAGGCAATATATTGATATCCTTTCCAGATTCTCATGAAGACAGATAAGACAGATATTCACCTTTATTTCTCTATGGAAACACGACAGGTACCCTTACGAGGGGAGAGTATCAACTCGGCGTTTATAAACCCTCTCTGCGAAGGAGGTAGGCGCATGGTGGGTTAGATATATCAATATATTAAACAATATCCAATATTCTATGTAGGTCTCACGATTCAAATTTGGAATTGATCCTTAGTTTTAGATCCGAGCAGCACATCGTTTGGCCTTCAAGGTTCTTAACCTTAATATAACCCACGTACGTAATTGAAAATATGGAATATGCCTACTGGAAAAAACACTATTCGGAAAAGAAGCGGATATGTAGCAATCCAGTTACGGACGTTGAATATTTATTATTCAGGTATGTCTCAGATTCAACATCCATGTAATTCATCTAATGATATTTATTTTCTGATATGAATGTACTTCATCGATCAATATATAGAAAACCATAGGTGGACCGAATTTGAAAATTTGGTAGTTCACTATTGTTGATAAGTGCTATCCGGCCAAAATATTTTGAAGATTGTGGCACTTCCGGTTGTACCGGAAGAGGACCCCAACTTCGTTATTTTATTGCATTTTTAGATTATTACTGAAGATCTTTTTTCACTTGGGCATGAATACAGAGATATAGGGTGTTCAAAATCGAGATTTTTCAATTTTAAGATTTTTTTGTGTCGGAACTATTCATTATCGATCAAAACGGCTTACATGTCCCTATCTCAGGGTGCTTCAAGATTCAGAATTCAGATCATCCTGTATCTGTTCCAATTTGTGTTTCATCTATGACTAGAGGGAAGCAGTAAAGGGGCCATCTCGCGATAGGCCCAAAATAAAAAAAAAAACATTTCTCGGTCTGAGAGGTTTATGTAAATATTTTCTCGAGTACCTCTATATACCGATCAGTAATCTCTACTGTGCTACAACATATACAGCTCACTCGATTATTGTTTTCTCCTCTCCATATTCCTTTCCATATATGGATACATATTCCAGGAGTTTCAGTCGTAGGTACAGTCGTCTTCAGAAAACATGTCGATGAACAGTGTCAGCTCTCTTAATCACCGCTGCAATAAGAGCTCTCTCATACCGTCCAACCGCGAGATTTTCTCTGAATACAACTGTACCTATAACTATAATGATTCAGAATCAGTTACCTATACCTTGATATACCTAAGCATATAAATATATCCATACCATGGAAATTATTGCAGCACTGATGAATTTTCATTAATGAAAAAAACGTGGGTACCTATATACATGCACCCATCGAAATATTATCTAGATCATCATCTATCATTCGAAATATATAATTGCACATAATTATAATAATTGTGGTTCCGAGTGTGAACATCCAAATACATCACATTGTCATCAGGAGACCCAGCTGTGTTGTGTTATTGTACAGTATGATATAATGGTTTCAAAATGAGTGCAGTGGCTATGCTTGTTGGTGTAGCTTTAGCGACTACAGCTGCAATAGCGATACTGATTTGTGAGCACAAAAATTATCTCTGATACCTACCTATACAGTTTTGGTGAATAAGAAAAAACTTGAGGCAGAACAAACATAGTTATTTATTATACAAGGGAAAGAAGTAGTAGATTTTAGCTCCAGGTTGTATTGTCTCCCGACGCGTAGCGGAGGGAGACAAAAAACCGTGTGCTAAAATCTAATATTTTTCCGTGTATAATACAGTAATACACTTTTTTTTGTGACAGAAGAAAGGACGAACCAATATTGAGAAGATATTACATTATTTTTAAATCTGAAAATTATCGACGTGAAATTTTAAGTTTTTATAATAATAGTGACACCCGCGTTGTAAGCATCTTTGCCATTCTTTTGAAGTTATCAAATATCTGATGTCACTTCTGTCAGTCTAATTCTGTGATTTGATTTCAAAAAATTCCGAATTTAGTGGTTGTTTAGTAATGTAACCGCGAAGTCGAATGGAAGATAAAAGGACTTGCAGTTCTTTCTCGGAGACGGTATTATTGACTCATTTTTCGGAACTATAGCACAACAAAAGCCATCAACAGTGTATATATATGTGAAATATATCCGATAAAAAAGTACTCACTTTTTTCCCACGGGAAAAAAGTAATTTATGAAAAGTGACCTGCCAACAGAAATGAAATGCCAAACTTTTTTTCCCGTCACAGAAAGAAATATATTTTCCAACGACAAATATGTGGAACTGAATCTCCAGGAATAGGAAGTATAGCTATAGTGTAGCTGAATGTAAAGGGTGTATTCCAAGTAGAAATGAAAAGTTGAGGTCACTGTTCTGCGAAATCGGAAGCGGTACCTACTCCGTCAACATTATGACTTCAATCATCTCATCAACAAACGTGGAATATGAAAATTCAAGAAGTGTTCTTCCTGTGACGGGAAAAAAGTTTTGAATTTTATCTCTGTTGACAGGTTATAAAATGTCACTTCTCATAAATTACTCCTTTCCCACGGGAAAAAAAGTGAGTTTTTTTCCCGGATATATATCACATATATATACACTGTTGATGGCTTTTGATGTGCTATAATTCCGAAAAATAAGCCAATAACACCGTCTCCGAAAAAGAACTGCAAGTCCTTTTATTTTCCATTCGACTTCGCGGTTACTTATAATTCGCAATTTTTTGAAATCAAATCACAGAATCAGACTGACAGAAGTGACATCAGATATTTGATTACTTCAAAAGGATGATAAAAATGCCTACAACGCAGGTCTCCCTACTGTTAAAAACTTTAAATTCACGTTGATAATTTTCAGATTTCAAAATAATGTAATATCTTCTCAATATTGATTCGTACATTCTTCTGTCACAGCAAAAAATAGTGTATTATACACGGGAAAAATAGTAGATTTCAGCTCACGGTTTTTTGTCTCTATATACATTCAACAATTGAATTATTCATCAGCAATCTTCCATTGTTTTGTACCGCAAAAGATAAAAATGGACCTCGGTTGGGTCGTAATCAGTCGAAGCCAATCCAGCTAAAGCAATTAAAAATCGATTGGGAGCAAAAATGTAATGACCAATCTGAACGAAAATAAATATTTGTTGTTGCACTGTTACAGCGATGGTGAATGGGCAATTACCGGCATCGGAACCGACACAATTGAACGGAAACGAAACTAACGGACACTGGATTGATCCAAATGGACCAAGCGTGCAGTTCGTATTGTTTACCAGGTGGGTATAGACCATGTATAGAAATACCAAAACTTGAATTATGGAATAAGAACGAAAAAGAAAATCTTCCAATTTGTTATCGAGGTACAAATGGATTTATTCAAGCAGGCATTTGAACACGATAATGTTACTACATTGTAAAATGTTTACACTTGTCAATACATATAAAAAATCGTTCGATAATAAATAGATAAATGAAAAAATAATAATAAAGGAAATAGAATAAATAACAAAAAACATGATCACATTGGTCAAACAAACATATACACTTAGTTCTATAAATATCACATTTCGGTATTGTCAACTAGAAGTTTTATAAATCTATAGCATGTCATGTGTCAATAGGGCTGTGAATTCCTGAATAGAGTAGAAACCTTTTCTGATCAGATATTTTTTTAATTTACATTTGAAGGGCATTGAATTTAATTTCTACATATCATCATTCATCAGGTAATTTGTTGAAAACACTCGGACCATAGAAATTGAAACCTTGTTGAGATTTCTGAAGTCTATTTGTAGCAATGACAATATTATTGTTATTTCTTGTATTGTGAGAATGGATATCAGAATTTTGTTTGTATTCAGTCAAGTGTTCTTTAACATAAACCAGGCATTGATAAATGTACATACTAGGCAAACTAAGAAAATTATATTCAATAAATAGGTCTTTACAATGTGCCCTGAGACTTGAGCTTGATATAATTCTAACTGCTTGTTTTTGTTGCCTAAAAAAGTTTTGCATGTTTGCGCTGTGTCCCCAAATCAGAATCCCATATGTCCAATAATCTTTTCCTAGTATGCTTAAAGGTAATATATACATATTCTATATCGTATTCAAATTATTATCGATGATCCAAAATAATGTCAATTTTTCTCTTCAGAAATAGTTCTCCATATAATATTAGAATTGGAAACATCGATGACCTACGTAATTCTGGATTCAACATTAGCCATTCAGTAAAAATATTAATTCACGGTTACCAAAGTAGCATAAAGGAGGCTATTTTTGTTATCACTAAGGATGGTGAGTACCTACCTACCAAAAAAATAGTAAGTGAATCCCCAAATCATTCATACAAATGCAATGTGAATAAATAGGTAAATAATTACTGAGCTGACCTCGTAGTCTTTATCTAAATTTTGGTGAAGCTCATAATATCACCTTCGCCAAAAACTAGAATAAGAATTCAAATAGCTAGAAACATATTGTTTGTGAGTTATGCAATTCTAATATTGTTTTCCAAGAGCAATACTTACCTCAATCAACGACTGAACTGAAATTATGCGCTTAGATGAATATCTATCCTCGAATAATAGTAGGTGAGCTAGTTGAAAATTTCGATCATCTCAATCTTAAGGTAATGGTAATGTTAAGTTAATGTTAGGTCAATTTTGAGTAAGTGTTAAGTTAATGTTTAGTTGATTTCAAGTTAATGTTTAGTTAATGTTGAATTGATATCGAGTGATGTTAATTTTGATTCAGTGTTGATTTAATGTTGAGTAACTGTTAAGTTGATGTTGAGCTAATGTTACTTCATTGTTGAGTTGATGTTGAGTTAATATTGAGGTTAATTAAATAATAATAAAAATAAGAACTTTAACGTCATCGAAAATCATTCGAAACATGGTACCTACTCAGGTCTCATGAACACCCATAATGCATATAATGCAAATATTTGTGGTCGTAGGAAAAATATGCCACTTTCCACAATAGTTATATACAGGGTGGAGACTTCAAGTGGAATAAATTCGCTACTGGGGGAGTGAATGATTTTTCTGGAAATTTGTAAGACACGTCAACGTTTGAATGTATTTACCTACATTTGGCGAGCAATATGGTGAATATAACCCTTCAGGGGTAGCTGGAATCAACCCCAACATGTTTTTTTCAAATGCAACCCTATGGCTGGCGACACCTCATTGGAATACTGGTTGAAAGAGGAATCCAGCGTACTGATCATATTTCAGTTTGCAGTACGTTTTGGGGTCGCATAAAATAAAAATATAATTTCGAGGTTCATTATATTTTCAACGTATTTTCATCAAAATTTCGACTTTTAGTGGCAGTGATATAGGGAATTTCGACCAGTTTGCAATAACACTTCGTTTCGAACTGTGAATACGGCAAAAAAATTGATTTAACACTGGAATACAATAGCAGAAAGATAATTCCATTTCAATTTTATGTATCCTTTGAACGTATGAAAAACTGAAATTTGACTAGTATGCTGGATTCCTCTTTCTACCAGCTTTCCAATGAAGGGTCACAAGCCATAGGGTTTCATTTGGGAATAAAATGTTGAGGGTATTTTCGGGAATTTTCAGGAAAAATATTCACTTCCCCGCTAACAAGTTTATTCCAGTTAAAGTCCTCACAGTGTTATGTAATTTACTACATTCTCAACACACTAAATGGACCACTCATAATTTGACTCTATTTCGAAGACCTGTATTTTTTGAAAAAATTGACCGATCTTTATGCGGTTTTCGATATCAAATGTGATGTTTCATTGGCTTCAAAGGGAGCTAGAACACTCCGGAAAAGTCCGCAGAACAAAACTTACACAGGGTGTAAAGTGGAACCATTACACTATGGTCTACATTTCCAATGCTGCCAGAGCTCGAGGAATTTTTTACTGATCATAAGTCAGTCATATTATGATACACTGGAACCTCATCTCGGGACGTTTTCGTGATTTCTCCTCAATTGGCCATTGGAACAGAAATTAGATTTTTTTTCAGAAGTCTTGCATTTCTTGAATTTTTTCTCTAGAGCTCCACTTGAGCTGACTATTGGGAAGAACTGTTCTCATATTTTGTGGAGGACAATGAAAGACGAAAAAAGCACCATTGTAGGTAGAATATACAGGATGAAAATAAAATAGGACAAAATCTCATTTCAGTAAAAAAATCAAAAACGGTGACTGAAACCATGACCCATTCGATTCAGTATATTGAGAACCTATAACCTGAACTGTATTTCTGTTTTTTAAGCGTATTTGGAAACTGGTGACTACAACGTGATAGGAATGGACTGGTCCGTACTCTGTCAATCCGAATATTTTTCGGCATTGAGGGGAGTAAAAATAGCAGGCTATTATCTGGGAGTGTTTCTCAGTTGGCTGGTCCAGATGGGGGTCCCATTAGCGAACGTTCACCTAGTGGGGCACAGCATGGGGGCCCATGTGGCCGGCATCGGGGGAGCCAGCATAAAGTATGGAAGGGTTGCTAGGATAACTGGTAAATTGGGTAGAACTTTTTTTTCGAGAGAATTTATTTATCATGAAGATAATACATACATATACAGTGCTCGTCTAAAGTCCATTCCCCCCCTACTAAATTTTGAACCACCTGTTATATCGCAACGAGATTTGTAGGACTTCAATAAGAGATAAAAACCAACTTTTTCATGGAAAAATCAAAGCTAATAAAAGTTTCAATATGGCGGCAGACCGCTATCTTCAATATTTTTCTTAATAGAACACGAAATTTGCTCATAGTTCTCAACATTTTTCCCTATTACACTTTACTCCTAAACTCAATTGTCTTCGAATTATTAACGTTTGAAAAGTCGAATATCGTTCATTTCAAACCCTCTAGCACGAATGATTACAGAGATATATAGGGTGTTCAAAATCGATATTTTTTAACTTTAGGATTTTTTTCTGACGAAACTATTCATTATCGGTCAAAATGGCTCTCATGTCCGTATCTTAACTTCTGATTTACTATCTACTGACATTTAATAATTGGAACAGATGCAGGGTGATCAGAATTCTGAATCTTGAACCACCCTGTAAATATTCCAATTGAATTTCAGTAGATTGTAAATCAGAAGTTGAGATAGAGGCATATAAGCCGTTTCGACCAATAATTAACTGTTTCGACACGAAAGAACCTAAAGTTGAAAAATCTCGATTTTCGAACACCCTATATCTCTGTAATCATATCCGCTAGACCCCAAGTGTGATACATTGATGAAATCAGCTCTTCAGGAAGAATCTAAGAATACAATGAAATACAGAATGTTCCATTCGAAAAGAATCAAGTAATACTCCGTAGATCGTTTGTTCCGAGCACGCTGTATTTTCTGAGCACCCTGTATTTTCTGATGCAACGGGAAAAAATTCTGAAAAACCATTCTAGATGCTTTTTCAAATATTTAAATCGGTTCAAAAATAAGTGAGCTAGAGAGGGGGGGACATTTATGCAGAATCACCCTGTACATGGGAAACTTTTACTGCAATTATCTGATCCATAATATACATCGTGGCCATTTGAAAACGAAACAGAGCCAATTGTGGGCTCCCTAGATCATTTACGAAAAAAAGCTCGTACCCGTCAATTTTGATTTCTGGGAAAATAGTCTAGGCAGCAAAGTAGTAGATTGACTGCCGAGGCTGAATTCATAGCCGAGCGTAGCGAGGCTAGGAATCCAGCTAAGGCAGTCAATCTACTTTGCTGCCGAGTTGAACATATAATTTTTTCTCCGATTGTTCATAATGATATAATTATACCTCTTCATTTTTCCTGTAGTGTTCAACTAAAATGAAATTTGATAGACATCGCAGTTGTTGGAATGGTTGGTTGCTATGGAAATGTCCATAATAATTATAGTTTGACAATCCATGAAATTTCTGACAGTCGTGCGAAAAAAATTCGGTATATTTAAATTATTATATAATGGACAGTGATAGCGACCTGGAAGTACTTACACCTCGAGAAATTAGGGAGGTGGCAAAAAATATAGAGTTGAATTCGTTGCGGGAGAAGTCTCGGATGAAATATGAAGGAAATTATGAAAGATTTATGGATTATTGATTTTGCTGATACATATCAATCAGCAAAGTACCCACTTTGCTGCCTAGGCAGGAAAAGTTATACTTTGCTGATTGATATGTGTCAGCAAAATTAATATTTGCTGCCAATCGGAGAAAAGCATGTCTTTGTTTGGAAAAATGTTTGAATAGAAGAAATAAAGACATATTCAAAAAGATATCTAGTTTTTACTTATCTTTGGACGTTTTGGGAACAAATCTGCTACCGTTCTCAACATAAAAAGGTGAAATATTCCTTTTCGAAAATTCTTCTCTTATAGTTTGACACCTTATAATAACATACTGATGGCATATGCATGAGTGATGATGTTAGTATACAAATGAATAAATAATTTCAGAATAAGGTAGGTATCATTCGACCCCCTACTGGAGGGTTTTCATTCAGGGAGTGAAACTGGCTGAAAAATGTTTCCTCTTAAAATCAAAAATTGATGGGGCCGAACGATTTTTCGAAAATGACCGAGGGTGCCCAGAATCGGCTCTGTTTCATTTTCAAATGGCCAACATCGCCTTGGTATATAGATCACGAATCGAATCAAGATGACACATGGATGACACCTACAAGATGGCAAGATGAGTTTGTTATTCATCATCCGATCGGCCTGAACATTTATATCTGACTGTTTTCGAAGGCAATTAACACGAAATGTTAGTAAACATATATCAGGAATACAAAATGGCACCTTCATATATTAGCAACCAACATTCTAAATTTTCGTCTGTACCGGTTGGAAATGTACAACAATAGATGTGTTCGAGGTCGAGACAAATTTTGAGTGCAAATAGGGTAACGAAATATCCTACAATAATTATCACTTATAAATCCCCCAGGAAATGGATTATTGCCGGAAATGTTTTGAGTACATGAATTTCATGAGTAGCGGCGCGACGAGGGATAATTTTCTTTGGGATTCAGAAAGAAAATCTTATATACCGGAATTTTATTTCAAAAGAAAACATCAAATGAATATTATTTACTCTCCCTGTACCCTCGTAAAATAAAATTTATTGTATCATTATACATTATCACATAAAAATAAGTGATTGCATATGATATTCTCACTAGGTTTTCGGAGAATGAAAAATATTGTCAAAATTATTTTAATATTGTCTAATTATATTATATGATAGCTGTTATGTACTATAAAATTTGCACTTATTAATTTTTCGTTAACATGCTCATGTGGATGGAAAGTTTACAAAAAATTTGCTGGTTACCATGGTAACAATGTCAAAATAAAACATCTGATGGGTTGAAAATGACTGGTATGAAATTGTCAACTAAAACTGCTTTCAGGACTGGATCCAGCTAAACCTGGCTACAGACACAGCAGGTACGAGAACAGATTGGATCCAGGAGACGCTGTCATAGTTGATGTCATTCACACCCACGCGAAAATTCTGAGTCTTTCCGAACCCGTGGGTCACATTGATTTCTACCCCAATGGGGGTAGAACCCAGCCTGGATGTCCCGATATGGAAGACATTTGTAAGGGAATGTCATTCATTTCAATTTTAGTCTCAGCACTTGACTTTTCCGAATCGAATATAGCCGGATTAAACAAATATGTTCCTTTAATCTGTGGATTGTATTTTTGCGTGTTTGTCCAATGTATTTCGATCGAATCAGGAAGCTTGTTGCATTTTATGTTCAATTCAATTAATTCAAGCACAAACACTTTTTTAAACTGATAACTTCAATTTTCTGAGATGAGATTCAAAATGTTTCAGGGCAAATTGTTGAAAGTTTGATATGCAGCCATGGTAGGGCTATTTCGCTCTTTGCCGAGTCTATCAAGAACAAAAGGGCATTCAAGAGTTACAAGTGCGAAACAATTGAAGATGCCATCTACGGAATATGTTCGGAAGAAACCGATGTGTATATGGGCCAATCAGAAACATATAGGTGAGAACTAGATTAACTTCATTACCCTCTAATTGTGACTCAGGAAAACAAAACCTATACTTTTATTATTGTGAGACGAAAAAATATAACAAACTAGATGATTCGAACCTCTCAATTCCTTTTTGAGAAATTTACCATCCCGCCATAGGCCATCTTACAACTATTATAGCCTGACAACATTTCGAGGAGAGAAAAAGGGACTGAGTGGTCCTTTTTGATATTTCAAAAATTTCCTTTGGGTCTCTATGTACTTGGAAGGCTATTATGACTGACACTGTATTGCTCTTTGAACCTAGTTTCTCTTCGGACCTACTTTTCATATTTTTTTAGACTAAATATTATTCCACATCTTTGTTTCAGGAAAGGAATATTCTACGTACAAACAAAGGATAAGTCACCGTACAGTCTAACATAATCGTGCAATATAAAGTCTTCGATTTACATTCTGAGTTAACTTATTTATATCCTTTCTCAAGTTCCAGAAAAACTTACGATGACGATAACTATTTAACCGCTCCGTCGTGTTAGTAGGTGCGACCAAACTGACCTTGTCGTCTGTCATCTGTTATTCTGTCGGCGATTTAGTCACACCTCCATTATTGAAATTTGGATTGAAACGGTGAAATTGTTTTCAAATCTTAAAGATCATTAATGTAAAGTAGATATTCCATTTTTAAATAGTGTTGTGGTTGTGTCTCATATGACTGAGAATTCCAGATTTCCAGATCATCCAGTTTGTGTGATTGTGTAAGTACTTTATTGATTATTTTTTTACTTCTGATTTTTTGAGCTCTTTGGTAAAAACCGTGCGAACATTATCATCTACATACAATTGATAAGTATTTAGAAGAGGAATTTGCAAATAAATTGTAGGTAATATTTAAGGTAGTGTATTAGCAATTAATAATGAAACGATTAATTAATTTCAAATGATCTTTATTACAATAGTGATATAGGTAGGTACCTACTTATACGTATAGGTACTTGATTATAAATTACAAATATAGAGAAGAGTAGGTATTGTTGTATGTTGATTCACTTATAAATATATCAGTATGAACCTTATAAATTTGTCCAATTATATTATATATACGTGGATGGTACCTATCAGGGACTCAGGGAGGTGAAACTGAAATGAAGAAGGATTTATTAGGTGGATATAATATACACAGAAAAAGGTCTTTAGCAGTTTTGAACTCTTTTTCACCAATTTGTAGTCATCTCCTAGTTCATAGAATATTATTTCCCACATCGGTTTGTTGCTCAAAGTATTTGGTCTGAAGGGAGAAAACTTTGAATAGATTGAAATATACAGGGTTTAACCATTTGAAGGCAAGATATTCAATGATTCGCCACGTAAAAGAATTACCCATATTTTTCCGTATTTTTCACACATTTCGGGTACCTATCGACATTGTACCTGTCAAGGGTATATAGTAGGAGAGCCGACTGCAGATTTCTACCGTCAACTGATAACAAAATGATATCGGTATGTTCCAAAAAAAGTAAAAACATTTTAGTTCATCGAACGGCACCTGTGCCTATCACTATCCTGAGCAAAATGATAAAAAAATTGCACTTTCCTGTGCGGGAATTTGCACTCAATTTCGTGATTTGATAACTAGATAAGAATTATGCCATCCGATACCAATTGAAAGAAAGATCTCTAAGACCTACCTGGGCCTCCCCTCAGTCTGAGCCAAATCCACGGCTCAGCGATTAATTTGCTTCTATTATCCCGAACATAGATACAGGGTGGTCAAAATTCTGAATCACCCAGTATTTATTTCAAATGGTATCATTCTCGCTAGACCCCAGGTATTATAGATCGATGGAATCAGCTCTTCAGGGAGAATCTGAAAATGGAATTATATACAGGGTGTTCTATCGAAAAAATCAAAGTTGTTGCTACTTTTCAATGTAAGCGGCATCGTCGCAACGCTGAGAATATTTTAGGTCGATAAACACAACTGATTATCCAGGGCACCAACTTTTCAGAATAAACCTTAGTTGCGTTCTTCAGAAACGTCTAATGTGCCATCCACCGTGAATCACCCTGTATATTTTTTCGTTATCAGATGACGGTTGAAACTTGTAGCTTGTAGCCGGCTCTTGGACAAATAGTATAGTCCATTGAATGAATATGCCATTCAAGTATAGGTATGTATGTTGCCATCATGTAAGGTATAGGTATCATGGGATTTATCTATAGATCTCAAAACGACAAGAATCATATCTCTGTGACTCAGTTAAAACCTGTAATATTATCATAGCTGAAATATACAGATCGATATATTTGATCTACCCGTATTTTATGGCAGCATAGTGCGAATTTAGTATGAATAGTTTGAAATCATAGTTTATACAGGGTGTCCCATTGGGAAACGGAAAAACTTCAACGGTGTATACAGCTCGTCAAGGTGGTTCTGAATATATCATATTCGTAGGGTCTCACAAGTTTTTTATCGAAGATATTGTCACGAGTAGAACATACATACATACATAGGCTCTGGAATTCATTGCCTGTGGAAGTATTCCCAACAACATATGATCTCCAAAAGTTCAAAAAAAATCCAATACCTACCTCCTGTCCCTATCCTCCCTAGGAACGCACGATGTTCTTTGAACATTATAGGGATTCCCTTTCGTGCGCTCCAAGCGATAAAAAAAATCCATTGACATTGAACTATGATTACTGACCAAGGAACTCTCATGAGAAACGTGCAAATCTAATAAAATGGTGTATATAAATAGTCGAGTAAATAGTAGATGTGAATGAGCTTATATCACAAAAAATTTTCATTTCATAATTCGATAGAACTCACCCAAACTAGCTCACCACCGAAAACCGTTTCTTGCTGTGAGCTCCTTACGTTTTATAAAAAAATATTGAAATCCCCGATTTTTCGGACCTCTGAAAACGAGGTGATGATGTGACGTCAAAACCCTAAAACTGAAACAAGACTATTCCAGACAGAGATGAATGATACATGATTTTTGACAGAGTGAATTAGCGCGAGATCACAGTTGAAAGAATTAATAGGTATATCAGTTGCCTCAGTCTCCGTCGAGCATTTGGTATTTTCTTGTAACTCTGGCGAGATGAGGTTTTTACGTCATAAGAGGGTCCGTTTTCAGAAGGTACTATTATTTATGCCCAAAAATAAAATATTCCCAGTTAATTTTTCGATCGAATTATGTCGTCAATCATTATTTATGTATAAAAGGATCATTATAAACATGGTTTGAGTTAAAAGTTTTACTAAGGTGTACACGCCCAGTCTGGGTATACTCTTGACTTGACAAGAACTCCATTATAATGTAAGTTGTTATTAGGCCTTTATATTCATTGTTGGTTATTCATATTTTTCATTGCTACCCATAATGTTTCATACTTCAATAAATATTGTTAACTTTCAGTTACCCCTAAACTATTAGTGCCTATTCGAATATTACCTCTTGCAAACTATTAAGCCAAGCATTACCCGTTTTAAATCGATATGGATAGACTAACCATCTGTTTTATCGTGACAATATATAGGGTGTTTTATCAATTTTCCTCAATTATTTCTTTGGACCTAACTTACGAACCACCCAGTATATTCTTTTGGAATTTGGAATTCCGCCTTCTTCTACCGAACTCGACTCATCTATCAGTCACGTGAGGAATCCAGGGCCGGATTAACGGAAATTGATCAAATTTCTGGACCCCCAAAAGAATTGCCAAAATCCGCTTAAATATTTGGAGAGTGCACAAAAATCTGAATCGAACGGTGTACTTTTTATTCGCCCGCATGCTATTTTACTGAAGAATTTCTAATTTTCAATTTGAACTTTTATGCATTTGGATAAGTAAAAATGGAATATTTTGGCTCCATAAGAACACCCAGTATAGGCGAATTTCCAAAATTGAGGAAATGAAAGTTTTTCAACAGTGATATGTCATTATATCGACTTATTTGAAGAATTAATTTCCACAAAAACATAAGTTGGTATACTATCAATAGTAATTTTGAAATATACGTGAAGACACACTAATGGCTTATTTACCCAGATTACAATAGAATGCGGGAAAATAAAAAGTACACTTTTCAAATATGTTAGCGGATTTTGGAAATTCGAGAATACTGGGTGTTCTTTTTGGGGTCCAGAAATATGATCAATTTTCTTTGATCCGGACCTGGATTTCACTTGGGACTGATATGTGAGTCGTTTGGATAGAAGGGGGAGGACTTGTGTTTCTAATTTCAGCAGAATATACTGGGTGGTTCGTGATAATTTTTGTGATTCGATTGGGAAAACTCAAAATATTCCATTTTCACCTATCCAAATGCATGAAACCTCGAATTCAGAATCAGAAATTCTTTTATAAAATAGCATACAGGAAAATAAAGTGTACACCATGTAAGCGGATTTCGGGAATTCGGAAATACAGGGGGGTCTTTTTGGGGCCCAGAAGTGTCATCGTTTTTCTTTAATCCGGACCTGTATTTTTCTCTTGACTGATGGATGAGTCGCTTGGGTAGAAGAAAAAGAATTGTGTACCAAATTCCTAGAGAATATACTGGGTGGTCCGTAAGATATGTTGTCACAAAGAATTGAACAAAATTGATACAACACCCTATATGGCGGATATAAAACTTCTGAGACCCTACACATATGGTATATTCAGAACAACCTTGATGAGCTCTACCCACCGTTGAAATGTTTCCGTTTACTAATGGGACAACCAGTATAATAGTCATTATAGAAGTGATCCTTCTCCGATACGTATGGAAACAGCTGAAAGAGTGGGATCCGCATTTGAGAAAAATTGAAATTGCCTTCAGTTCTTCAAATGGGTCCTATAGAGGTTTCCATCGGTTTCCATATACATTTCAGAGGCCCTGTTAGAAAATTGTGCTGTATTAATCCATCCAAATCTCTCTACATATATTTAGTTTATTTTTACCTCTATTTCAACATGCATCTCTTGCAAATATAAAAAATTGAACTCATTGAAAAATATATTTTTTTGACATACAGTATAGGCTAACAATCGTAGTACATGTATTTATCTACACAGTACATTTATTTTATATCATTATACTAAATTTTCAAAAGATCCAAATGCAGAGTTATAATAATTTTCGAATCTCAAAAGGTCATACTTAAAACCATTTTGATGATGCTAATGCTAACTCTGTGGACTTTATGAATACCTCGATTTTACTTAGTGATTTACACAGATCATGGATTTTGTTTCTATTTTATTACGCATACATCCAGAATTCATTTCATATAAATGTACTTACTGTACGAAATTCATTTTGAAATTTGGTTTGGGTAGCTAGTATGAATTATTTCGGGTTTACCGACGTTTTATTATGTTCAATACTTGGAATCCAAATCACAAATATCCTTTGATTGGATTGGAATTCCAAACATACGAATTCTGTAGCGAAAAAATTACCAATGAAACTATAGAATTCTGCTTATTGCGCGGCTATTATATGACCCCAGAATATCCCAACAAAAACTTGTACCCCCACCATACTGAAGAACCAGTTTTGACTTTAATCTCGATCGACTTCACATCATGTCTACATAAATATTTCCATTGAAATGATTTTCTGGATTGTAATGCTCAGAAGAAATCATGTTTTCTTGATTCAGCACCTCATCAGTTTTGCTTCAATATACAAGGATCCTTCTATATACAGGGTGCCCGTTTTTCGAGCTCCACCATCGGGATCTCAGTTATTATAAGAGATACGAGGTCGGTTGAATTAGGACAAAGTTACGCATTTTCAAGCTGAACATTTATCTGCAAGAAAATTCGATGTGTCATTTTCAGCTTCCGAATTATTTGAAGGAAACGAAAATTCGAAATTTTTGTTTTTATTTTTTCTAGCGGAAATCAAAAGACCTAAATGTTTCTGACTAGGACATTCTCAGGGCATTTTTCCACAAGTAATCTGAATCTGTCATCGTACTTTCCATGACGTTCTTGATGTCAAAGTTACAACACTCAACTATGTTTTTTCTCTCGAGCGCCATATTGGATTTTTCCATTTTTGAACAGTCTGTTTTTCTGATTACAATGATGTATCACACAATATGATCGAATCTCTCCTGTTGATCAAAATTGGGAAAAACATTTTTGCGAAGAGTGTTTTGGAAGGAACGCCAACAATTTTTTTAACGAACTGAATTTTGACAGTTCAATTGAATATGCGAACAGAACTATTGAATTCTTAAAATGCAATAAGGGTTGCCGAGTGTCTGTCAGATAGGTTCTATTACATAAGAAGACGTGACATCTCGCGAGCAATTCAGAATCTGAGGAAACGCGTAGAACTGTGTTTAGAATAATGAATGAATATAGAATAGTGGAATATTCGAGCATCTTTTATAACTTTGTTTTGTTTTGTTTTGTTTTGCGAAGGATAAACTTCTAGTCCATTACGTCGTTCCTTATTCAAAACCATAGTTTTAAGTAGATGTGAGCTTGACGAAAATGTGAACGTTCCAGATCCAAATTCAAATAAACTGTCGAAAAACATGATAGTCTAAGACTCCTTTTTGTATTTCTCTTAATTAATTTTGGTTATTGTAAATGTATTTTCAAGGTTGAGTTTAAAAACAGCGTAAGCTGACACTCCGCCCTTTCACTTTGATCCCACTTCGACTCACAAAATTTATATGTAACCATTTATTGTTTCCTCATTGTGAATAAAGACGCTTCATTTTTATTATTATTATTATTCTTTCCAAAGCACTCTTCGCAAAAATAGTTTTGCTCCTAATTTTGATCAAGAGAAAAGATTCGATCATATCTTGTGATACATCATTGTAATCAGAAAATCTTTCGGTGAAAATGGCTGGATTTTTTTTATATGTTGTAGCTGTAGTCATTCTAAGTAAAAGACTCCATTGGCTCAACTCGATCGTATGACCAGATTCGGCGCTAGAGGGTGAAACATCATGAACTTTGTGTATTTTTGAGTCTTCGAAGCTTAATAAAGAATATTCATTAAAGATAGATATGTTTTAAGGTTACAGAAGGGATGCAGTAGCCTTTTTACAGGGTGGTTAACAATAAACTAATTTTCAGAAAATCCGAATGCCATCGTCTATATGAGGAAGCTGATTTATGAGTTCACCATTAGCGATCAATCAGAATGAACGTTGATCGAAGAAAAGAAAATGATAATCGTTGATACAGAGTGATCAGAATAACAGAAAATGCCAATATACTCATTTAGATGATTTAATCATGGCATAGTCCTGAATATGTCTTCTGATGCCATTGTCTGAATTCACACACACACACACATCCACAAATACACCTTATAACAAAAATCATAACAAAACATTGAATCATTTTGTCACAAAGTGGATTTTCATGCAAGATGGATCTTGGTGAAGAAGAGCCCTTGTATTTTTTGCATATGGCCATAACATGAAGTGAACATAGAGTAATGACGAATGTTCGTAAAACCATTGTATTACGTCGGAAAGAATTCAGACAATGACATCAGAAGACATATTCAGACTATGTCATGATTAAATCAACTAAATAGTATATTGGCAAGTTCTGTTATTCAGATCACTCTGTATCAATGATTATCATTTTCTATTCTTCGATCAACGTCTTATAATAACTGAGATCCATATGGTGGAGCTCGAAAAACGGACACCCTGTATATAAAACTAACTAAATCTATAAGATTCACCCTAACGAATAAATATACTTCATTTTCACGAAATTGATCATACATATTTACCAATACAGTTTTTAGTTTAAAGACTTATTTTTACCCTTCAATCAGATTGATGGCACCGATTGGAGCATAATAATACTGTGGTCTACTGACATTTACCTAAGACTAATTATGAATACATGGAAGAATCAAGGTTTCAGTGCAGAACAGTCGAAGCTCAGCCCTTGGTGTTCAAAGATCACATCTCAAGAAATATCACCTTGCTTGAATAATTGTGGGAAATTTTGATTTTGAGTCTTTGCATTAGGACCGAGTTGCCAAGGTTATAGAAAAGTTTCTCAGTCAGTACCAGATCAATAAAAACTAGGTCCACGAAATCATATGTCTCATTTTTTATTAGAAACTAGTTTTAAACGATATCTTAGAGAAAGGAAAGAATTATTCAAATAAGTTATAGTATTTCGATTTGTGAATATGTTTTATGAGAAAACATGGAGAAATTATGAATTATGAAAGTTGGACCTCACAAACTATATCTGCACTCGAAGAATGGATACTACTTACAGTCAGTTAAGAGTCAATATATGGTCTTAGTTTCCAGGAAATTGTAATGACTGAATATAGCGTAGCATAACCAGGAGTATTTTAGATATCTAATATAACAAAAATGTTGTGTCGACCCCAAACTATCTACTTTGTGAACTATCCACAACGGTGGAAAATGGTTGGAAATAGTCGTATTTTACTATATATATTCCGTTTTAAAAGATGAAACTTCCCGAATTAAGTGTTTGCCAAAATTGTAACTTGTGAGTCAGCATAATGACCTGTATTATGTATATTGGTCAGAATTTTGACTTGTATGTCAAACTATTTTTTTGTATGTCAGAATCATGACTTGTATGTGAGTAGAATGACTGTTGTATGTCATAAATTCATGGTTGAACGTAAAAATCATTACTTGGATTACAAAAACATGACTTGAATGTGAAGACCATGACTTGTATGTCAGAATCAAAACTTCTATATCCGAATTACGACTCTAATGTATGTCACCATTGCGAACTTTTAAGTCACAATAATGACTTATTCGGCATGGTATAACTTCTTTGTCACAATAATGACTATGTATGTCAGAATTGAGACTTTTGTGTCAAAACCTCGAGATGTCTGTCGGATTTGGAGCTTGTATGTCAGAATTCTGGCATTTGTATGTCAAAATTGAGAATTTTAGTTCAGAATCACAAATTGCGTGTGTCAGAATTATCGCTCGTATATCAGCTAGAATTCTGATTCATATTCAATTTTATAATTAATTGTGACTTGTAGGTCAAAATAGGGATGCGAATCTCAGACTTATGACCTGTTTATGCTAGAATAATGAATTGTATGTCAAAATTGTGACTCGAATGTCATAAAAATCACTTGTATGAGATGGCATATTCATAACTATCATGAATTGATGCTATTGTGTCCGAACTTTGACATTTGTTTTTTTTATCTCTAGTGTCAGATTTGTTCTTCAGAATTCTGGCATGTATATATCAAACTTGTGATATTTCTGTTGAGAATCACAACTTACAATGGCGTGTATATCAGAATTTTGATTTATATTTTGGAATTGTGACTTGTAGGGAATCGTATTTCAGACTCATGACTTTTTCATGCTAGAATCATGGATTGTATGTCAGAATAATTACTTGTATGTAAGAATTTCGTCTTTAATGTCAGAATTTTGACTTGCATATCAAGAATCCTGATTTGCTGCATGTCAGAATCATGACTTGTATGTGAGAGGTACTTAGAAAGGTATGACTTCTCTATGTCAGAATCATGGAGTCAAATATCAGAGCTATGACTTATCTGTCAAAATCGTGACTCGAATGTTTATGACGGGCTAGAATTCCAAATCGACATTATTTGGCTTTCCGGAATACGGACCCTGGCCTACACTGACTTTACTTGTGTATGCCAGAATCATGAATTGTATCTCAGAATTGTTACTTGTATGATAGAATAATGACTAATGCCTTGTATGTAGGAGTTTAGTGTTACAGGTCAGAATGTTGTCCTGTATGTCAAAAATCGTTACTTTTATGTCAGAAGCATGACTTGTATGTAACTAAGACTTCTGTAGTTCAGAATCATGGACTTTATATAATGTCAGAATAGTGACTTGTATGTCAAAATCATGACTTGATGTAAGAAATATGACTTTCTATATCAAAATCGTGACTCAAAAGTCAGCATCCTGACTAATTTTGGCTGTTCGATATACAGACCCTTCACTGACTGTCGGTACGGACTCATCCGATCCACTCCGCTTACGATATAACGCAGCTGTTGTGGTGCCTATCACTGATCTACTGCAAGTCAAAATCGGAAACCATATTACAGACTTATTACTTGTGTTTGCCAGAATCATGAATTGTATGTCAGAATTGTTACTTCTATGATAGAATAATGACTTGTGTGTACGAAATTTGTGTTACAGGTCAAAATTTTAACCTGTATGTAAAAAATCACGACTTGTATCGAATCATGACTTGTATGACAAAAATAATGACTTGTATGTCAGAATCATGACTCGTATGTGGGAACTATGATTTCAATAGTTCAGAATCATGGACTTGAATGTCGAAATAGGGACTTGTATGTCAAAATCATCACTTGAACATAAGAAATATGACTTTTTATGTCAGAGTTGTGACTCAAATGTCAGAATCTTGAATTTTTTGGCTTTTCGATATACAGACCCTTAACTGACTCTTTGTGACGAATTATCCGTCCTCCGCTTACGAGATGACGCAGCTGTTCCTTTTGCCGTGCCTATCCCGGATCTGCTGCAGGTGCTGCAGCTGCACGGCCGACGGTATCATGGCGGCGTGCGTGGGAGTCTGCGGGGCGGCGGACTGTGGCGGCGGCAGCGACTGGCGACGGCGCCGGCGCAGAGCCGGACTCAGGTTGTACTTGACCTTGGCCTGCGCGAGCAGCTCCTTAAACACCTTGGTGACGTTGACGTTGTCCTTGGCGGAGGCCTCGACGAAGCCGTTCTCCCAATCGACGGTGACAACGGATTCGGTGGTCGCTGTGTCTATCTGGGGATGGTTATATGGGGTTTAGTTTATAGCAAGAATTCGATTTGTTTATGTTCTGGTTCCCACGAAAAGGGATATCCTGTAATATTCAGAGAACATCGTGAGAACCAAGGGAAATAAGGTAGAAATTGGTGTTCTTCTTGGATTTCTGGAGGTTATATGCCTCGGGGAACACCTCCCAAGGCATTGTGTTCCAGAGCCTCGCTGTTCGTTGGATGAGCGAGTCTTTGGAAAAAGATGTTCTGCAGGTCTCCAAAGTGACCACGAAGGGGAGCGAAGCCTCAACTCGTCGGGTTAATCTCGCGGGGACTGCCATGGGAGGAACAATTCTTGATATTTCATAAGAGCATCGTCCATGAAGATATCTATAAAATAGAGCCAGATCGCCAACTTTTTCACGGTGTTCCAGAGAAGTGAGTGGGTTTGTGAGCGAGGCATCACCCACGTGACGAATTGCCCTTTTTGGGACATAATCCAACAGCTTCAGGGTATGTTCGGGTGCTGCACTCCAAATATGGGAACAGTATTCCAGGACAGGTCGGATCTGTGCCTTATAGATCATAAGCAGCTGACTGGAAGTGAAATAGCTCCTGGCCCAAAACAGAAAACCAAGTTTCTGGAATTCACTTTTAGCAATCGATCTCACGTGATTTCCCCAAGAAAGTTTATTGCTGATAGTGATCCCAAGCATCGAAATGGATGTCTTCAAAGGTATGGTTACTCCTAACAAGCTTATATGTTGGGCACAGTGAGATCGGCTTTTCTAGAGAAAAGGCATGCTTGTTTTTTGTTTGCATCGAAATCTACCAAGTTATTGCCAAGTCCACATTTATGTTGTCAACATTTTTCCCTCGTCCGTTTCTGATTTGCCTGGCTGGAATTGGAGCCCTGGAAGAGAAGGCGGTATGGAGGGTACTATCATCCGCGAAGCTGTGTACTGGACATGAAGTTGCTTCCAACAAGTCGTTGATATGGAGTAGAAATAGTGTTGGTGTTAGAATTGATCCTTGCGGAACACCAGCACTTATTATGAGAGAGTCAGATGAGACTCCGTCGACCACTACAAGGAGATACCTGTTTGAGAGAAAACTAGCTAGCAGAGAACATAGCTGGGGAGGTAAGCCATAAGATGGAAGCTTGGCGAGGAGTCAGGAGTCCCATATTTTTCAATAGATTGCTGGCATATATGTGAGACGTAAGCGAGCAGGTCACGAGTTGATCTCTGATGACGGAAGCCATATTGCCTATCGTTGATAATACCAGAATGCTTGAACTGTTTTCCAATATTTTGTTGTGTTGAAACATGTGTCGTAAACTGGCTCCGTTATTGAAATACAGGATGTT
Organism: Phaedon cochleariae; assembly: GCA_918026855.4. Taxonomy (NCBI): domain Eukaryota; kingdom Metazoa; phylum Arthropoda; class Insecta; order Coleoptera; family Chrysomelidae; genus Phaedon; species Phaedon cochleariae. The sequence goes on along the minus strand of OU896714.1, from coordinate 3,177,082 downwards.
GAAGTTGGAAGTATTAATTGTTTTTATTTATAGGATGAAGACTGAGAAAGTCTCAAAATGATTCTAATTGGTTATTGATTAATCTCAATGGAAGTCTTGAAAACATCTACATTGAAATTTGGAGTGATATGGAATTTTTTTTGTTTCGTCAAAAACTAAGTTAGATACAAAAATCACACAGGGGATAAAAGAATTGTTATTTCAATAGTTCGATCTGATAAAAATATGAAACTCAGAAAAACCGGTGGCGTACAATGACATTCACCATGAATATCGATAAATTTACCCACCCTGACGCCACTGGAAATATTATTTCGAATCTAATTATTGCACTAGAAGAAGCTCCATATTACTATTAAAAAAACAACAACGTTTTATTGAGATTGAAGAAAAGACAATTGATAAATGAATAGAAAAAAGATTTTTCATCGAAATATTAATACCCTGTATCTCGAAAACGAAGCAAGTTAGGGATACATGTTTATATGAACTGTATTGCCTAAAATACCACAAGGAATCACCCCTCGAATTTTTTCGGTGTTATTTATATACACCCTGTATAAGCATGATCCAAAATATGAAATGCAATTCCAATGGAAGTCAATGCTTTGGTTACGCCATTGCACTAATAACTCACGGTTGATTTACGGGTCCATTACTTCAAGAAAATAACCAATGGTTGCTAGTGAATTTTCCTGAGCAATATATTTTTACAATGATTATTCCAACTAAAGTGCGACTACTATTCTCAGGTCGTCTAATTAAATTCCGTTGAAACGATCTTGCCGAGCGAATGAACTTCGTAAATTGAATCATGAAAATAAATTGCTTTCCGTGCGTTTATGCTGTTTCCACCTAGATGCGTACAAAGTAAATGAGATTATGATACAGCATCTAGCGACGAACCATCAAAACGATGATTTCGGAATTTCAGGATTTAGGTAGACCTTGTTACTGATATTTCTGGCTAACCTTCTACTCAGTATATGAAATTAACACCGGTGTAAATTAGAAATATAGGGTCTGCACTTTCCAATATGCGAATCCTGTACCAAACCCGAGGTTTTTGCCAGTCATAATTAATGAAACGTAATGGGAATGGTTATATGAAAATTCCACACCAGTGATTTTTATGTAGAACTAGGATTATCGCTCAAATAAGGACATGCAGTAATTTGTCCTCCAGAATGACCTTCAATCGAATAGTGTATAAAATAAAAACTGAATATAAATTTATAGACTGTTGGCCCGCGACACAGGGTTTATCGATGTCATGATAATCTCAACACGATAGTGAAATAAAATATATAGTGTTCCAGTAAAAAAAATCAATAACTGCCCCATAGATCATTTGTTATGAACAGCCTGTGAATTTTTTAATGAATTAATCTCTCAGGAAAATCATTTTAATTGGTTTTTGAAATTTTAAAATTTGTTCAGAAACAACTAAGTTACAATGGCAGATATTTATGGTGAAGAACCCTTTACCGAATGTGCAAATTGTATGCAAACCATCATCTCATATATACTGTGTGGTCCACTAACCATGGTAAAAATTTGAACATTTCTTCGATTATCGATTATTTGAAGGATATCCAGTCAACAGTCAATTGATGTTCGAATAAGTCGAGCTCCCCTCTCCGGAATCGTATGCAAATTTCGGGAAACTGATTAATGGGTCCGAATTCATTGTTTCGCCAAAGGGCATACATTCTTAGACCATCGACTATAACACTGAAAAATTGTCACTTCTGGTTCGTATGCCGCTCTTGGGGAGTGACCTAGGCGTATGCAAACCGGCAAGCGCCCCAATTGTCGTGAGATAAGATCATTGCACTTCATTGCCGAGCTAAATTTTGAACTTTTTTCCAACCGAAAGGTGGGGTCAGGGCCGGAGCAAGGACTGGGTTGCGACTCTCCGAGGCACTCCTTCCTATATTAACTTGGACTAAGTGAGTGGGTCCCTCAAACGGCATACCGACTTAGAACATCGATAAACCCTGTGTCGCGGGCCAACAGTCTATTACTGTTTGCAATCTCCACAGACCGGAATCTTTGGAACACATTCTCTTCGAATGTCCAGTTTATGCTGGTATGAGGGATTGTCCATTATTTCAAGACATTGAATCTCTTGATGATTTGATATATCTTCTGAATTATGGTGGCCTAACTGACTTGAAACTTCTACAAGTTCTAATCAATTTGTTGAAGCTTAGATATTTTGTTGTGAGCACATAATATTTGCGAAAATTAGCATTGAAGCTTCACTACACTTGACTCCACAAATAGATGGGTCACGAAAAAAAAAGTGGACTTCCCTTCAAAATCGCGAAAAACTTTCGTGGCATCACCGCTAATCAATGGCTATCATACCAACCATTTGAGCAAAAATCTCTATGATGCAACACAAATGGAATGGAATATTGTTCATGGTTAAATTCTAAAGTTAATTTTATCATGAAATATTGTTCAGAGGAAGAAACATCGATAAATTATTGTCACTAGCATAACCACTGAACTCTTTTCATCACCGGAAATCAAGCAACAGCATAATATTCAAGTCTACAATAGCCTCTTTATATTTGACTGTGTGGGTAACACCGGAGCTACTCCAGAGCATGAAAGAGCATGAAAAATAGGCAGAAACGCGTTCTTTTTGTTTAGTGCTTGAAGCATCTGTTCTTCACCATCTGCCTTCCCCATACCATCCAGTGACTCTACCTTCCCCTACCCCTGTGCCACTGTCAAATGACATGCTCGTCTCCAAAATCAGACATTATCAACATAGATTGGCTATATTACAATATTTCCAGAAGGTAAACAATAAGAGCACATGCGCAGTGGCGTTCATTGAGAAACTTCACTAAAATGAGTTCTTTTGGGAGTAGCTCGAGTGCAGCAAACACTAAGGTGAATGAAAGATGAAAAAGAAAATGCCTATATTAGGTACTGCAACATCTACTGATATTCTAAAGGAGGGGTTTACCCTCTGAAAAAGGTCAAACACGAGGTCACGAAACACATGTGTCGGTATATCAAACAAAAGGGGCGGAGTGTCTCATCTGTAAGGTTTGTTAATCTGTGGTCAAACTAAATCTAAGGTGTAAAGGGGGAAGTAAAAATCCTGTCCGAAGGAGGCGGGGCCCGATAACGAAGGAAGTCGTCTAGTGTCTCACTCCAACTCATTTTAGCGTAAAATATTTCAACATTTATAGTAAAAGCGGCCTTGAGTGTTACCCCTTGAGGCTTCTGCGGTTTTCTGAATTCTCCGAATAAGTCTCACAGACACAGCTTACAAGTTGTGCTTTAGGCAATATACATCAGTATTCCGTAAAAATATGCATAGGCCGAAATAGAATATGAGTATGGAATAATAAAATTAAAATTGTTTTCAACATTATGATGAATATTTCGTATGATAATAATATTAGGCTGGATACTTACTAGTATAGGTGCATACCCAGTGTTCATTCGAAAATTTTCCAACCGCCATGAGTAGAGTAGAGTATAGTAGTTTATTTGACCATGTTATGTAAATTACATATACGGCAAGTCATAATTACAATGGCCATAGTGCTTGAAAATAAAGATAATCTTCACCCTCAATCACTAAAGTGCAGAAATAGATGAATTATATTACAAGAATACATGCTTAAAAATACATGATAAGTATGTAAAAGATGGAACATCAAATGATCTGAATAAAATATTATTGCGATTCTTGCAATTTTCAGGAATTTTTGCAATTTTCAGGAATTTCTGCAATTTTTGCAATTTTCAGGAATTTTTGCGATTTTTGCAATTTTCAGGAATTTTTGTGATTTTTGCAATTTTCAGTAATTTTTGCGATATTTGCACTTTTCAGGAATTTTTGCAATTTTCTGGAGTTTCTGCAATTTTTGCAATTTTCAGGAAGTTTGGGGATTTTTGCAATTTCCAGGAATATTTGCAATTTTTGCAATTTTCAGGAATTTTCGCAATTTTTGCAATTTTCAGGAATTTTTGCAATTTTTGCAATTTTCAGAAATTTTTGCAATTTTCAGGAATTTTTGCGATTTTTGCAATTTTCAGGAATTTTTGCGATTTTTGCAATTTTCAGGACTTTTTGCAATTTTTGCTATTTTCAGGAATTTTTGCAATTTTCAGGCATTTTTGCGATATTTGCAATTTTCAGGAATTTTCGCAATTTTCAGGAATTTTTGTGATTTTTGCAATTTTCAGGAATTTTTGCAATTTTTGCGATTTTTGCAATTTTCAGGCATTTTTGCGATTTTTGCAATTTTCAGGAATTTTTGCGATTTTTGCAATTTTCAGGAATTTTTGCGATTTTTGCAATTTTCAGGAATTTTTGCATTTTTGCAATTTTCAGGCATTCTTGCAATTTTCAGGAATTTTTGCAATTTTCAGGAATTTTTGCAATTTTCAGTATTTTTTGCAATTTTCAGGAATTTTTGTGATTCTTGCAATTTTCAGAAATTTTGCAATTTTCAGGAATTTTTGCGATTTTCAGGAATTTTTGCAATTTTTGCAATTTTCAGGAATTTTCACAATTTTCAGGAATTTTTGCGATTTTTGCAATTTTCAGGAATTTTTGCAATTTTCAGGAATTTTTGCGATTTTTGCAATTT